>VZRW01013719.1:273174-492406 GCA_013398125.1 Aegotheles bennettii | reverse complement strand
GAGAGACAGCACAGCCAGCCAGCCCGCCCGCCCGGGGGGAGGGACGGGACACACGGCACTGCCCGCCCGGGGGGAGGGACGATAGCAGGGCCGACCTGCCAGGAGAGGGGTCCCCGGGCTCCCCTGCCTCTCCAGGAGGAGCCGGGCTCCCGGGAGGAGGAGGGAGCCTCGCTCCCCCCTCCCCCGCCATTGGGAGCGGCGCCTTCATTTACTTTCAAAATCGGGGGGAAGCGGGAAACCTCCCTCCCCCGGCCCTGGCAGCGGGGCGGCTCGCCGGGCACCCGGCGGGGCTGGGAGGCAGCTCACCTCCACCTGAGCGCAGCCCCGGCTCCTTCCTCGGCCGCCAGCCCGGCGCGGCGCAGCCGGGCAGGAGCACAAAATGAA
The DNA here is from genome assembly GCA_013398125.1 of Aegotheles bennettii. Taxonomy (NCBI): domain Eukaryota; kingdom Metazoa; phylum Chordata; class Aves; order Caprimulgiformes; family Aegothelidae; genus Aegotheles; species Aegotheles bennettii. The sequence goes on along the minus strand of VZRW01013719.1, from coordinate 492,022 downwards.
GGCTGGCGGTGGGGAAGGATGCAGTGAGAAGTAAAATGGCTGTTGGGGAGCGAAGGCGGCGGTGGAAAGCGGCTTCCTGTACCGACGCGGTTTTCGCTAGGTGCAGTTATCACCCGGTCCCTCGCCCTGCAAACTGCATTTCTGCCCTTATCGCTCTCGAGCTGCCGGCTCTGGAGGGAGCCTTGATGACCTTGGGACCTTGCCTGATGAGATGGATCTTGCAGACTAGAAATGTGTTCTCGGGGAAGCTGGTTTAACCATCTCCATAACAAAAGCCTAATGGAAACTCTGTTCCTTAATTGGTCTGGCTGAACTCTCTTGTATGACATATGCTCACGAAGTTAAAAGAGATGGGGCATTTCTAAATAACAGATAGCTAAAAATATCGGTATATTAAAAGGGAGTTCAAAAATACCCTTTAAAATGGCAAGACAAAGTATTTTTTTGGCCTCAGTCCTTGGGAAATCACATGTATTACCTCTTTTTTCCTTTTTTATTTTTTTTTTTTTACAAAAAGGGTTTAAAAACAAGGAAAAAAAGCTAATTTTTTGCTTTTAAAGCAAGTCTTTGTTTTTTTTAACTTGCTGTACAACAGCCTTGTATGTGTTTAGAATTCTGCAAATAGGAAAAAAAACTGCCTAGTGTGGTGCTGGTGGCTGAAGGGGCTTTGTGAAGCTTTTAACAAATGTCAAAATGTTAATGGTAATGTTAAGTTTACTAAATACTCGAGTGCTACACTATAAAATACTTCTCTACCTTTCAGCTTAGTTTACATAAAAGGAAGCTGCAGCAAAATAGTTGTCTGAGGTCATGCAGCAGGTTGTAGACTAATGACAGAGCTTGACAATAATATTAAGACTGTGACCCCCTTTCAGGTGTCCTTTCTGCTGAACCTGTTTATTTTCTTAAGCAGCACATTTTTAAGAATCTTTCCAGGCGTTAAGTGGCTGATACCTCTAAAATTTGTTTCATAATACAGGATGCATACATTGCTGAAAAGTGGAGTGTTTGTGCCTCTTGCATAAACATACACATTGAAAAATAAATGATACTTTAATGATAGCTAAACACCTTAAGGCTGTTCTCATTTTGAAGCTGGAATTGTGCATCTTGAGGATGGGTTGATCACTTAGCATGAGCAGTGCTAGGTCTGACTGGGTACTAGAGTGCTAGTACAGGATAAATGGTTCCTGATAGTTCAAAATGAGCAAAGCGGTTTTGAAGCGGTGCTTCTTTATTCCTGTTAAATTCATCTGTTGTTATGTTTATGTATAAGGGGCTTTTCAGGGCAAGGCAGAAGCAGTTTGAGAGAAGCCAAAATCTTAGTTAAAACTAAATATGAATGTAAACTCACTACTTTTCATACATGCAGATAGGCCCCTCCTACATATCTGCTGTGAGTTAGGTTAAAGCATTCTGGTAATTTTTACACTCCTACAACATAGCTCTTGAATGGTTCGGAATACTTTGGGTGGAAACTGAATATAAATTGGAGGAGATACCTGCAGTAGCTGAACTAGACACTGGAGCTAATTAAGATGACCTTAATAAAGGGAGGGGAGTGACTAAAGTCTGGGAAATACATTCCTGGTGAAAAACAGAATGCTGAAGGGGATTTATTTCAGTAAAGGTTTTTATTTTTTTCTGGTCCCCCGAGTGTATCTTACTGGGGGTTGGAAGAAGGAGGGAGGAGCTAAAAAGGCTTAAATTGTAGGTATCTAATAACTTGCATGGAGAATGAAATATGTATGCATGGATACAGACATACTGTCTTCCTGGGGTTCATGATGCTCATCCCTTTCCCAGCAGTATGGATGAAGCAGTTTGATACCCATGTGTGAGTGGTGGTTCCTAATATAGTGATGGGGAGGCAGTCCTTTCCCAGTATCTGCTATACCTGGACTGCAGTTCTGACTGCTGAGCATGTAGTAGAACTCTGAAGCCATATAAATGGGTAGTAGAAGTCAAACTAGGCACTTCCTTTTAGGAGCATTTGAAGAGCTTGCATGTATAAGGATAGCGGTGCTGTGTTTTGGGGGTTACTTTGTTAATGCTTTACTGACTTTCACTTGGTAGGAACTGGCAGGGCTGGAGCCAGTATGCTAGGCTATTATTGCACACTGCTTTCCTGGCTGAAATGGTATGCTGCAGCTGCTCCCAAGAGTCTGGGAGTATGATTTAAAAGCAACGACAGCAATAAAACTCCCATAGGAATGCCGGGAATATTGTGTGTCTGGGATCTGGAGAAGAGCTGGAGCAAATGTGGTTGTATCTACTGTAATCTAGTCAGCCCTGCTTTGAGCCCAGGGCTTGGACCAGATGACCTTCAGAAGTCCTTTCCAACTGAAATTACTCCATGATTCTGTGTTGGTATCTGAATCCAAGCCTGCTGTTTGAGTGGACACCGCTTTTATGCCACGAAAGGATTAGTGCTGAAAAGGAGACTAATGAACATGGCAACTGCTTGGCATGGACTGAAGAAGACCATTGACAGAACTAAATTCAACCCTCTTCTGCCTTCCATACTGTCAATGCATAGGGCAGGCTGTCTCTAGTCCACAAGGCTTTCAGCTTGGTCCAGAATTCTGATTAGAGTTATATCTACTTTTGGATGACAAAATACTAGCAGGCATTACTGCTAATCTCATCTTTGTGCGTTGATGGAGATTGCAGTCTTTCAGCTTAGGCTTTGACGCTGTGATTTGTTCTGTCTATGACCATCTGACACCAGTGCTTTGTGTTTTGCCTTCTGGTGTTTGGTTTTAATGTAGATGGCCTCGAGTTTGTGACTCACTTACCTGAGAATCTTTTCCTCAGTTGCCATACTGCTGCATCCATGGTTGGTTCAAATGCTTGCCATGGAAACTTCCCCTCTCTTAGTGCTGCCTGCTGGTATGTATGAAAGCCTTGCTGGGATGGTACGCGCTACTGCCTGACCTAGAATGACATCTCATATGTTTTGACCTCTCTGGATGTCTTTCTATCTCTAGGGAATTTAAAGTCTGAGAAATTTTAGTTTGGGTCTTGCTTTTTCACTGTTTATCATTGACTAGTAATTCTACTTTAAACTTTCATATTTAGGATTCTTTTCCATTTAGTTATAGAACCTCTAATTTCATTTCCAGTTTAAATATCTTAAAATATTTTAGCGTTAGGTTAAGAGAAGCAAAGCAGAAAGTGGCAGAGCCATGCATAGGGGAGAAAGCATAAGAGGAAACATTCTAAAATTTAACAGTCTTGGTGGTCAGTTGTATGGTTATCGCATGATCAGATGATTGTTTAAGAAGCTACAAAGTTGAGTTGCTAACCAGTTGTTTCTGTTCTCTTCATGGCAACCCAAGGTTAAAGACACCCTTGAACTATCATGCTCCCAAGGGCCGTTGCTACAGTTGTGCTGGTCATGGGTGGGGTGGCTGAGGATAAAGTGTAAGACTGATGGGAATGTGGGGTGGGAGGTGTGGAAGGCAGGTGAATTGAGGGAAGTGGCAGGCTGGCTGAGAAAGCTCTTGGCTCTGAGAGCTGCCAAAGAATGGGAGCCGTCAGAGATGACTGCCCCGATTGTGGTTTGTAGTTGCCTCTAGTGTGCTGCAGGCTGCACTAATTCTTCAGTCTCAGGAAAAGAAAAAAAGCAGGAAGGAATGATTTATTTGTGTTGTTGCTTACCAAGAATATGTGGAAAACATTTGGAGAGGTTAACAATTAGCAGTGTGGGGAAGATGAATATCGTTTCTCTGCTGTAGACAAAGCATTTACTTGTGTCTTTTACAAATAAAGGTTGGAGTGTTACAAGACTGCTTTGGCGTATCTTGAGCTTTAGAATTGAGTATCAGTGTTTCATGGAACTTAACAAAAATCTGGAATTCCAGTTTGTTTATGCCTCATAACATTTGAGATGCAACTAGCTTAACCTCAGTTCAGGTGGAAATAAGAGTGCTGATAGCATAGAGAAATATGAAGGCATTTTAAATTTCGTGTATAGCACTAGGCAAAAATATGGATGAATGTCATGTATCAGAGTTATCCATACTTCTCGGTTCTCTGGTTTTGAGGAAGCTCAGTTATTCTGACATCCATTTTCTCCTTTATGGGTGATAATACAGGTTCTTGATGCTAAGTTTCTGAATGTGAACAGATACACAGAATGTGTTCAGCCACCATAGAAAAGGCTGCCTGGGATTGTCTTGCACTCTCTCTGTTTTATACTTTTGCAAAACAGAGAAGTTTCACGTGCCTAGCAGTATGTTTCCCCTGCTGCTGTCCAGAATCTCATCTTTTAAAATCTTTTAAAATCATCTTTGGTTTTCACATTCCAATTGTGTCTTCCTACTGCTGGATCAGCACCAAGTAGAAGTTCTTTTACAGGTGCTTTAAGAATGCTCTTAAAAAAAATTGTTATATTTCTCTTTACAGTTTTAGAGAAAGTAAGGAAAAATGTTTTTAAACATTTCCATATTTAAAGACAGCATAAAAAAAGTTCTCTGATATTTAAACATTTGTAAGAAGTGTAAGATTTCGTAGAGCAGTTGAGACTGGTAAGGATCTCTGGAGATTGTCTGGTCCAACCCTCTTGCTCAAATCGGGGTCAGCAAGAGTAGGTTGCTCAGTTGAGTAGGTAGCGAGTTTTGAGTATCTCCAAAGATGGAGACTCCACAACCTCTCTGGGCAGCCTGTTCCAGTGTTTGATCACCCTTACGGTAAAAATAAATAAATAAATAAAATTTTCTTACAGACGACAGAGTCAAAAGCCTGATTCAAGTAGTGATAAATAATATCCCTTGCCTAACTGCATCTACCAAGCTAGTCATCTCATCACAGAAGGTTGTCAGGTTAGTTAATTAAGCATCATTTCTCCCTCTGAAGTTTAGGCTGACTACTTCTGATCACCTTGTGGATTTTTTTTTCTTCAAGGTTATTTGAAGGTTATTTTTTTCCCCTAAGGTTATTTTCAAGGTTATTTGCTCCACTGCCTTCCTAAAGATCAAGTTGAGGCCTCAGGTTCCCTTTCTTGCCCTTCTTGATGATTTGGTAGAGCCCTCAGCACCTGAATTGAACGCACAAGGAAAATTAACTATTTCACACAGACTTGTATGCAAAATTCTAGTATGGCATGCAGTTATATAGAGATTACTACACATATATATAATAATAATTAATAACCAAATGAAATTACATACAATCTGGTTAAAATTGTATCTTTTCATGTCTCATTCCTTAATACTGCAGCTTTCTTGTGTCTGCTAATGTCAGGGACATTCTGAACTTGTGCTTATTAAAAACAAGCTATTAAAGTTTTGGATCCAGTTGTCCACTTCAAGCAAAAAGACATAGAGTTTCCTTAAATGAGACACAAGTAAATGTTAAATATGTCTCACCAGACAGGAATTCTGAAGCATTCTTTGGTTCTCTAAAGTTATGATTTGAGCAAGGGTATTTCTCTGAATTGAGTAGCTTTGTTGGCAGAGGTCTGAAACAGGGAACAGAATTAATTTGTCATAACAAGCATCTTCGTGTCAGCTGAACCACAGTGACTGATGTTGAACGTGTTTTTAACCTATGGCAAATACAAGATAGAATGTATTAGCTCATACCTTAATGAAAGAGTTGAAGCAAGTGCATTTTATCTTATATTTGTAATGACCTAAGAATGCACAGATAGTTTACTGTAGCTTGGTAAACACATGGTATTAAACTCATGCATTAGAGCTCTAACTCTTTCATAAAACAACAATTTGGATGAGGCAGTGGCCAATCTTATTCATTAGGTATGTGATTATTTAAATGTTTAGGAGCTCGTGACTCATGATCTGTCCACCTCTGCTCATTTTGCTGATGCTTTTGCTCCAGGACTAAATGGGGCAAAAGTGACTTTCCGAAAAGTGCAGCAAAAAGCAGTCCACAATAGGCTGGCACAGATAAGCATTTGGTAGTTCTTTATCGATAAAATACTGAAGGTTAATGGCATGTATCCAGTTGATCATGTCTGACATGTTCAAATGCAGGAGTCTATGACATATACCAGTTCTTACAGGGGTGTTTCTGTCCTTTCCAGTTTTACTTGGCTGAAGGCTGGTTTATTTTTTTTTTCAACCCAAGTCCCATCCCTCAACATGGTTTAGATCACTTTTAAAGGGTTTTGTTATCTTCCGTAGGTGTTTCTCTTGTCTCCTTCCACATTTGACTTACTGTTGTTTTAATTTTCTCTAAAAAAATTGAACAAGACAATTATCAGATTTTTTTATTTATCATGAGCCCTCATTCTTCAGGACTGAGAATTTCAGCTCGGAGAGATTGCTTTATTTTACCCTCTGGAAATTATACAAGGCTTGTTAAAGAATCAAAAGACAAGCTCAACAGTCGTCGTTGCTTCCACTCTTTGGTGGTACTTGACCTTCCTTCAGGTGGACGTATCATTTGATTTAATTCTTCCTGTGCCTTGTGCCAGCTACTCTTTTTGCTCTGTTCTGTCTCACTCTGTTATCTCCTGATACTGCTTCCAGTGAACTCTCCCTTGCTTCCTGTTCTTTCCTCTTTGGCTGAGTAGTGCTAATGCTGAACTTTCCTCAGATCTTTGTCCCGTCTCTTGACTGCAACCATCCAGCTTTCTCTTAAAGGAGCAGCTTTCAAATAACTGCTGTCTGAGTATCAGTTGATAAGGAAAAGAACTGTTGCTTTATCTCTACCCTCTAAGTATTTTTCACGATGGCTGAGAGACAGCAAACAAACCCTGGTCTATTAGGACTGTGCTGTAAACATCACTAAGCAAGTGGGCTGTAATGTTGCTGCTCATGCATCAGTGGTAGAACTTTGAGTTACTACAACAATGCTTAATTGCTTGAGTATGTAGGGATAGGTTATTAATCTTTTTAGTAGGAAAAGGAGTCCAAGAAATGTCCTACTAACTCAGCAGACTTTGAGAAAGGGTCTAACAGTCAAGCTTGTTATGACAGGTTGATGACCAGTTGAAGTTTGAGGTGATCCTCAAATACTCTTTACCATACAGGGTTTTTTTGTGCTTTAATACTAGTAATTTTGATAGCTGCCAGATAGCTTTTTGAAAGCCTCACCCTCTTTTTACCCCTCCCTCCTCATGATTCATCTGGTAGTGTCTGATATAGCTGGCTGTAAGAGCAACATGTGAGTAACAGGCATTTCACGTACTATGTGTAGCAATAGCTTTATAGGCACATGCACGGCTACCCTGAACTCCTCCATGGAGTGAGTGACAAGTGCATCTGCTGAAAGAGTGGCTCTATTGAGCTAAAACCCCTAAAAAGCAGGATTTAAGGGAAGGTTTCATTAGATCATGAAAAGGTGAGGAGGGACGTGTGCCCAATGTGAAAAGGGCAATGGGCATTGAATGGCAATGTGGAAATCAATGTGTTTGGGGAGGAGAGGAATAACATAGGTGACTTCCATATCTTGAAGTAGGCAGGCTTCCTTTGAACTATTTCTGTAGAGAATAGTCATGCATTACATATGAGTAGACATTAGACCTGCTACTGCTTATTAGGTCAATCTAGTTACAGCCTAAATGTTCAACATTTAGTCTTGTCAGTGAGAAATTACATTGCACTTGTAATGGTTCCTATTACTTTGTCTTTCCTGTTCTAACAGGTAGTATCAGCACATGGTATCGTACTTTTATGACACACATTGAACATCTAACAATTTTTTTTTGCTTTTGGTATTTTCTGACAGATGTTTAGCTATGACTTTTATGGGTCTTATGATACTTTATAAAATTTTCACTTAATAAGTATATACTAGTGAATTGAGTAGTTATGAACATTCTTAGCAGCATTTCAGCAACCACTACTTATGTGTAAACAATATTAAACATGAGTATACAGCTAATGTGGTAGCAGAGAGAAATGGAATTTTTGCCTTTTTCTAAATAAGATAGTGTGATATGGAATATTGTATATTTTTTTTCTAAGCTTGTAAATTACAAATGTGAAAGATTAAAGGATTTAAATGTGTTCTTTAAGTGAAAGGCTAATCAGTATAAGAGGAAAAGAAAATAATAAAACAAAATTACCATTGCTCCTTTTTCTCCTTCTGATCATTGAAGCATTAAGGCCATAAAATTAGTTTTGTTCTGGTGATGCTGTATCTATTTACTAATAAACTGCCTGAAAGATTATATATATCCTGGAGGGCAAAAGAAGGCTAGCATTGTTTTTTATTTGTGATTATTATTTGTACAGCTCTTGATGAATTTAGAACCAAGATCTGTGTTTCCTTATTGTAAATGAAGCTTGTCAAGCCCAGTAAAACTATTTTTTTCAATAAGTATTCAGACTTAAATTGAGTATTTTTCTTGTACATGTAAACATTTACTGTCCAGGGCAGAATAGGATAAGAAAGTGAAACTAACCAAGTCCCAGCCTACCCTGTGGACTAAATTCACTTGGATGCATGCCACAGGACTGACTCGGGCTGGCTAAGTCTCAATGCCATGTTAGAGAAGAATAAGCTATGTGCTGTATTTCGCATAGCCAGGCTTTATTCTAAAGGAAGCCGGAGTGCAGCATCAGAAGGAAGTTGTGATATGCTCCAGCAACTTCCCTACCAGGAGTGATCACAGGATCAGTGCAGATGGAGAAACTAGAGATTTTCTTTCTGTGGACTTTGCCAAAGAGGCAAAATTTGTTTCACAGAGCTGAATGAGTTGTAAAACAAATTTCTTACTTATTGCTAAATACTAAGATATTCCATTGGTTTACTGTAGTGCCATAACACAGATAAGGAGAAGTTTAACTACATCTTTTTTAGCTTGGTGGTTATTTACAATACCAAGTAGGTTGACTACACGAATCTGTGCTAAGCATTGCAGGATGTTATATCTAGTTTTTAATACTCTGTTCTGAAAAAGCTTGCTTTGGTAAAGAAAGGTAAGTGCAATTTACCTTTTCTTTACTGAATAAGAAACAAAAGCATAATATGTGAGGTTCTTTAGTCTTTAACCATCTAGGGGGCTGTTCTGAGACACTGACCTTTTCTATTGTTCCAACTTAATGAAGATAGATTTATCTTTTTTTTCCCCCTAACGGATACATATGACTAATCCAGCTGTGATTTTGGTGTAAAATTCCTTAGTTTAGAGGCCTTCTTCCCTAGTGAAGCAGTAACTCATACAGGCTTATAAATACTAGGACTTTGTATTATGTGTAATTTAAACTGAGGCTATCCAGTCTTTCCAACCATGTGACTAAGTCACCTCTTAACACTCTCCATATTGCTGAGAGTCACAGCATGCACATCTATACCATATATAACTTGGATTCAAAAGGCAATGGAGCTCCAGGAGATAGCCAGGTGCTGGCTTTGCAGCAATTCCTCCACCTCTGTGCAATAGGTGCCGGGCTAGGTAAAGAGTGTAGCTGAGTCCCAGGGTAACCTGGTGATGACAGCTCCAGCAGCCCCTGCCAGCTCCCTTCTTCCTACAGCCAGGGATTTGGATTACCCAGCAGCCCCCACACCAGAATAACCCCACTGCTGGTCACCAGACGTAGCCCTGGCGCAGGAGCTGCATTTGACCTGCTTGCAAGCCACATGCAGCTCACGAACCACAGGTTGGTTAGCCTGACCTAGGCATCAGCTCACTTACAAAATCTGTTTCGTAGTTCTAATCCAGTTGCTGTTGTTCATATGGGCTGCATTTGCATGTTTTTCAGTAGTGGATCAATCTCTAGTATTGAATTGCATGAATATTCTAGCATATAGTCTGTATGTCTCTTGATTTAATTTTGGTTTTTTTTTTCTTTTTTTTTCTCTTTATTCAGACAGGGGATTTGGCTTCTGTGCAATTAACAGGAACCCCAAATAGATGGGAGGTCTTGTCTGCAGCTCCTGCTACTATAAAGGATGAAGCTGGTAATATAGTACAGATTCCAGGTGCTGCCACAGTAACTTCAAGTGGGCAGTATGTCCTTCCTATACAGAGTTTGCAAAATCAACAAATCTTTTCTGTTGCACCAGGATCAGATTCGTCGAATGGTACGGTGTCTAACGTACAATACCAAGTAATACCCCAGATCCAGACAGCGGATGGTCAGCAGGTTCAACTTGGCTTTGCAGCCTCTTCTGATAATAGCAGTATAAATCAAGAAACTGGTCAAATTCAGATCATTCCTGGCTCTAATCAAACCATCATTGCCTCTGGAACACCTTCAGCTAATATTCAGAATATCTTATCACAGTCTGGTCAAGTCCAGGTTCAGGGAGTTGCAATTGGTGGTTCGTCTTTTCCTGGCCAAGCACAAGTAGTTGCTAACGTCCCTCTTGGACTGCCAGGAAATATTACTTTTGTACCCATCAATAGTGTTGATCTAGATTCTCTGGGACTTGGCAGTGGTTCTCAAACCATGACAGCAGGCATTAATGCAGACGGGCACTTAATAAATACTGGACAGGCCATGGATAGTTCAGATAATTCTGAAAGGACTGGTGAGCAAGTTTCTCCTGAAGTTACAGAAACCGCCACTGATAATGACTTATTTGTGCCAACATCATCATCATCACAATTGCCCGTTACCATAGACAGTTCAAGTATATTGGAACAAAATGCAAACAACTTGACCACAACTAGTGGTCAAGTTCACAGTTCTGATCTTCAGGGAAATTACATCCAGACATCAGTCTCTGATGACACGCAGGCTCAGAATATTCAGGTCTCCACAGCACAGCCAATTGTACAACACATACAGCTTCAAGAGTCTCAGCAGCCAACCAGTCAAGCCCAGATTGTACAAGGTATTGCGCAACAGACAATCCATGGTGTGCAAGCAAGTCAAAGTATATCTCAACAGGCTCTTCAGAATCTTCAACTGCAGCTGAATCCTGGAACTTTTTTAATTCAGGCACAAACAGTGACCCCTTCTGGGCAGATAACCTGGCAGACATTTCAAGTGCAAGGAGTTCAGAACTTGCAGAACTTGCAAATTCAGAATGCACCTGGTCAGCAAATAACTCTAACCCCTGTGCAGACTCTCACTCTCGGTCAAGTTGCAGCAGGTGGGGCATTGACATCAACTCCAGTTAGTCTAAGCACTGCTCAATTGCCAAATCTACAGACAGTTACAGTAAACTCTATAGATTCTGCTGGTATTCAACTGCATCAAGGAGAAAATGCTGGCAGTCCTGCAGGTATTTATTTTACTCTTTTTTGCAGAAAATTGTTTTTAATTATTGCATGTGGTTGGTTTGAATGGTGATAATAGTAACATTATTGTCTTGCTGCGGAAGCCTGCAAAATACAGTGGGCTAAATATAGTGATGATAGATTTTATTTGAAATGAGTTTTCCACTAGAAACTGCTGTAATAGTAGAGCATAGTCCCACCTTACTTCTTTTAGTATAAGCACCTCTAACTCCCAACTGGTCATATTAATTAACTAATACAATTTTTATTGGTGCTTTTAAGTCTTAACTGTGCAGAAGATCTGCACACTAAATTTTGGAGGAGGCAATCTGACTATCATCTACCACTCCTCTAAGTGTCATTAGCATACCCCATTCTTCCCAGTCCTGAATAGATGAAGTTTTCATGGAAAATCCAAATATTTCTGTTGATACCATTTTTCCCCTGAAAATTTTCATACCCCCTGAGGTGCTGTTACTGATCTACTGTTTGTTAAATTTGTTTCCTGCTGATTTAATATCAGTGTACAGATACAGTGTGCAATGTACAGTACTCATGTAAACAGAAGTGAAACAAGCATGTAAATACTAAAATGGAGGCTGTGCTTAAGAATGTATATGAATTTCCAGTACTACTTATTTGCATGATGTTTCAGAATGTACAACTGTTAATGATAAATTTTGCAGTGCGTTTTATCTCTGTGAGTAGAGAACAAAGACAATTTTCTTAAAACGGGTATTTTTTAATATGAGAAAAAATAAATGTGCCTCTTATTTTTGGTAAATTTGATATGTTCTAAATTTCAGGGCATAAGTGCCTAAAAGAAAGAATAAGAGAATACTGAGGTTCAAGACAGTTTGCTGTACTATAAGCCATTTAATCTCATCATTGCGGGGTAGTACCCAGGCTAGTTATGAGGGGCAGTAGAGGGAATTTGTGAGGTAACTGTTGCACAAAATAGCTCTGGTTCATTAAGATACTGAAGCATAAATGTTTTACTTAAACATAAATGTTTTATATTGTATGCCTATTTAAGCATGTGAGAAGAATGCAATGTTAAGTGAAAAATGCCTAGAGGAGCTGCTGAATTGGGCTCTTACAAAAGCCTACTGATTATAATATTTATATAGTTATTGATGCTGGTATATTCTATGTAAGAAAGCTTGCTTTCCCTTTGGAATTTAAAATTTGAATTTAAAATTATAAACTGGGATGTTTTCCTAATTCTTTTTATTTTGGAAATTACTTCTGTATTATGGACTTACCATGGTGAAGTTACCCAGACCTAGATAAGCCTGCTCTTCATTGGCTTGCAGGCAAGAGCACCGAACAGATGTGTGCTGCTCATGGCATTTGTTCTGCTGAGTAATCTTGATTCTTAAATTTTCCATTTCTAGTGACCACAGAAAGTCTTGGTTTGTCTCCATCACACCTTGTTACCTATGAGGACAGTGGATATAGACATCAGTAACAAAAAACATGTATGGTGCGTGGTAATACAGCTAAATTCAGATGTCAGAATGAACCTCTTGAAAAAAGGACCCTGTGGCTAATATGAAATACAAGGAAGACGAGAACTTCTTTATTTCTGAGATTTATATTTGGTATAGGGTCATGTAGCTAATGTTATTGCTTGTGGAGTAACATGGCAGAAACTTGAGAAGATAGAACGGAAAAGGAGAGAGGAACCAAAAGAAAATATACATGAAAAAGAAGTTGAACCTGCTGTGTGTATTAGTTGGTCTATTGATGGTCCTTGAAAGTATTTTGGTGGTTCATAATGACATGCAAGGGAGTTAATCAAGCATTCCTTAACTGTATTTTCCTGTGAGGAATTTCACATGGGACTGGAAGAGTGTAAATGGAATATACGAAGTGTGATTAAATAGGCAGAAGCAGTAGATGAATAGCATTGCCTGAAGTGAATAGCTATAAACACCTGGTTGTAGTAAAGATAGGGTGGAGATTTATAGTGACATTTTTCCTACTTGTCTAGGAATAGTAAATGGACTGGAAGGTATTAAAACTGCCATCCCCTAAATTTGGGGAAAATTTAATTGATCCCTTCTTTATGTTACAAGAATCTCACTTTTCCAAAGTAATGATCAGCGTGAAACTGCTTCTAACTAGCAGAATCAGACTGAATTATCTTGATTGACCTTCAGTGTCTCTTCCATTTGCATGTTGTGTTTTGTCAGTATTGAAGTTGTCTAAGATAATATTTTTCAGTGATGTTCCTCCTCCTCTTATTTATAACCCCTTACAGTATGGTATGACACCCTTTCTTCAGGTTGAAGAATAAATATGTGGTTAGAAGCAGATAGTGAAATGATAAACTTTTTTTTTTTTGCAATCAAAATGTATTGCTTTTCTCATCTGCAAATGAGGAAAACCAGTTTTAAACTGAATGTGGAAGGGACTGCAGAATGAGAAAAGTTAAAACTAAATAGTGGGAGGCTACTTGATTCCTCTTTTCTGCAAACTACCAACGAGCTTTGAAGAAGATAAGGTTTTCCCTGTATTTTCTCCACCCAGTATGGATAATGCACTTCCTTCTGTGACTAATACAGTCAGCTGTATTTTGTGTTTTCGTGTAGCAAAACTTTTCTACTTGAGGCAAAAATGAAAAGAACATATTCCTAGTCTCAGGTCAGAGATGTTTGGTAAGTTCAAATAACATAGATTGCTTTGTTAACGGTGTAGCTGTGGAAACTGTGGGTTTGGTTTAAGGTTTAGGTAGCTACAGCCCATTGTGTGAGAGGTGTTCTTCCGAGCCGAGCCTCCCAGGTAAGCAACAGAGGACATCTTTACTGTCCTTGTGAGTGTGTGAGAGGAAAAATGTCTTAACCTAAACATTTTGTTTACATAGTGGGAGGTCATCACAACTCTAATACTAAACTAATAGCTTTGTCCAGTAACTGTACAGTTTTCTTTGGAAAATGTCCAGTAATTATGCTTTTACCAAAATGTCTGCTTTACCATGCATGTGTATGCAGAGACTTCCATTTTACTGAATTTGTTCTGAAAAGTCTTGGCTGAGCTTGTTTTACCTTAGAATGTTTATTAGAGCACATACTCATCCTCATCCTGCTTAGTTCTGTCTTGTGGTGGAGGAGGGAAGGGTGTTGGTTAGTCATAGCTGAAGCTTTATTCAGCATTGCCTTTCAAAACAAAAAGCTACATCAAGTAGTATCTCCGTGTTAAACGCTGGCAAGGAGATATATTTCTCACCTGTGTTTTGGCTTTGGTCTTGAGAGGAAGTTAAACCTGAGACAGCTCTCTCATGGTCTACTCCATTTGTTGGCAGTTTGTAATAAAACACTGCATTGTGTGTAACAAGAAGAGCCATTACACACGCAGTTCACGTTACTCACTAGCAACTTACCTGTTCAAGAAAGGCATTTATTTTTAATAGCATGTTTATTTTTTTTATCTTCAAACGTTTCATATAAATTAACATTCCTTTTGGAAAAATACAGGGTACTGAAATGTACCAGCTTGGTTTTCATGTTTCTGATGCTGTAAGTTTTGTCAGTTTGAAAGAATTTTTAAGTTACTGGATTTTTTTTTTTCCCCAAAGCCATTGTCCAGGCAAAGGAGACTTAACAGTGTTAACCAAAATCTGATTGTAATAGTGTCTCAGCTAATTTCTTGATGTACTAAATCAGAGTTTTGGATGGTTTATTTCCTGAAAAAGGCAGTTTCACCAGGTCTTACCTACGTTGCCTAACTGTTTGTAGGATACTGAATGCATTTTTTTTTGGATACTTCTTTTGACTATTCAATTAGTATCTGAAGAAACTGGCAAGTGACCTGAAAGAAAGTAGCAATGGCTTGAGAGGGGCCTTTCCCAGACACACTAAGCTGGAAGATTAATTTATTTAAAAATAGAAAAAATGAAAAACAGTTTTCCAGGTTGGTCTACAGTTGGCATAAAGTTAGAAGAATTCTTTTCACGAGTTGACTCAAAGTGTCACTGAAAAACTGAGGTCTTCATTTCTACATCTTTCTTCCCAGCTTCTCTGCAGGAGTACACACAGTTACACAGGAGTACACAGAGTCCGTACTCATCTGCCTCCTGCCACTGAAGCTTACAGTTGTGCCTGTTGATCAATTTATGCCAGCTGATAGAGGGTGGGAGTGGTTGGCTGTTTGTGGTGGGGACTTCATTCCATCCCTGCTAGAACCTGAAGCCTTTATCATGCTGAAGTAATTTAGCTATCCTAAATTTGGCCAAAAAATTGGTAGACAATTTTCAAGGTAAATAGTTTCCCAAGTGACAATTTATCTTTCATCTTCTGGTATCTTCTGAGGCTTTGGTCTAACATCTGTTAGGTAAAACAGTCTCAAACCCCAAACAAAATGAAAAAACGGAGTATTTAGTTTTACTTGCAGAGATGGTTGCTTCAGTGTTTTAATGCTTCTGGTGAAGTAATGCAGAATGCTACTTAAAGCACAGCTTTCTTCTGGCATCTAGAACTTTGTAAGAAGTTTTGGCTGGTGTTCAGTAGTACACAACTCAGTATTTTCTTTCTAAGTTCCACTTTTTAATCTTATTAATTTTACTTAGTGTTATTTGGTTTTTCCTTCTAAGGCATTCTTTATGCCAGACTTTTGAAAGGAGGGCATGGTGTTGTCATGAAATTGAATCTGATTATTAAAAAAAGTCTTAGGAAATGCATGAAGTAAACTGAAGCAGTGATGTTAAGTAAATATTTTCATCTGTCAACATCTGTTTTGGGCTATCCTATGTACATTTGAGGCATTTAGTTTGCATGTTGTAAAATCAAAACAGCTAAAAAAATTTCCACAATGTTTTATTTTTAACATGAAAAATTAGATTGTGAACTCTGACAAATGTAAGTTGGTGCAGGAATTAGAGCTATTTATGTACCAAGCCTGTGTAAATGGTTTGCTTTCAACATGTTTAAACTACATTCGTCGTTTTCTCATCATTTTCAAAGGAAATTAATAACTCATTGAAGAATTAGGCGATCTTGCTTATAACAGCATATAGTAAATTATCTCACTTCAAGTGTAAGAAAGTTTGCATAACTTTAGTTAGTCTGATTATTTTTTTGATGCAGAATAGATTTGCATTTTTTCAAGTTCTTGAAAAATTGAATTGTCACATCCTTCCTCTGTGTTTGTACTTTGTGTGCTTTTCTGCTCTGTGTTCCAGAACAGCTCAGAGACTAATTAATTTACTTGCAGCCCATGGTGGTGAGGTGCAACTTTGTTATATATGTGTATGTTACTCTTAAGTGAATATTCTGTCATGTATGCTGCGTGTCTGGTGATGCAACGTGGATTCTCAAGGCTGAGTAGGTTAGCCTGAGTTATCTTAGACTCGCATATCCTCAGGATGTTCACAAAAGAATATATTACCCAGTCTCAGGTGCTCATTCCTTTTTCATTTTTCAAATACTCTTTTTACAAGATACTCCTGAAGCAAAAGGAAAACTCTCTTTACACCTGTGGGGATGTATGGCAAGTACCCATGAAGTGAAAGAGGCAAGGAATTTTATTTCCAGTACTGCTTCAACTGAAAAAGGAGGCTGGAAACTCATCTGTCTTTGTGCAGTCTCAGCAGTTTAGGTCCATTGTTTCAGGTTCTGTGCAGTTTTTTTGCCTTTTGAACCTCCTGGCAGGATCACATACTTTGTTTCTGATCTCTCAAGCTAACTTCTCAGTGCATGTGGCTCATAAAAAACATCTGAAGTTTCTACCAAGGACAACGGCAGTCTGTTCATAATGCCAGAAATGCTCACCAGGATCATAGTTGTGATTGCTTTCTTGAAGATAAGGCTGAGTTGTAGGTGGCTTGTCTTTCACTGATTGTAGAAGACACTTTCTTTTCAAAAGGTAGTGATTTTTAAGGACAAGGAGGGGAAAAATACACCTCATCAGTGACATGTTCTCATTATTTATCACACAGAAATGCTAGTTCTCAATCTGCATTTAAACTTCATGCCAGTTTTTTATCCATGTATTCCACGTATGTCTTGTACTTCATTTTTCTTAATCAAAATGTTTTACTGTATCCTAATAAGTCACTTGCTGTGCAGAGCTCTCAAGTATATTGCATCAACAATGGTGTCATCATTGATTTAAAAAAATATTTACTTTTGAGTCTAATTGTTCCCATAATCCCACTTTGAGTGGCATTAATTCTTTTCCTACTTCTTTGAGTCTTTGTTTACCCTTTTTGAGTATTATCACAGTGCTAGCTTTTTTCTAACCCACTGGAGCATTCACGTGGTCCAAGGCTTGCAGCATTAAAACTGCAGAGAGCTCTTCAGTCTTGTCTTAAAATTATTGAATGAAAATTATCCTAATCTGTTGATTTATTAAGTGTTTATTACAGTAGCTATTTTTACATCTTCTTTACTGTCAGTGGGAAGCTTTTCATTCTCATTTAGTGATAGGACCATTATTTGGTTTCACCTAAATACAGAACAGAAATACTTACTGAACAGTTCTGCCTGCCTGAATTACTGCTGGCAATTCTGTTGTTTGACCCTAGCAGCAGTCTAGTACTCTTTTATGTAGGAATACTTAAACCCTGCTGGTCACAGAATTCTCTGTGTCTTCCTGCTTTCATTACCTATTTCTGCAGTTCCTGGTTTCTTCTATAACGAGCATGATCAACTCTTCTTGCCCCTTTCTAGTTATCCCCTCTTATATTTTCAACTATGGGAAAAAAGAAAAAAATAAGGGCATGCTGCAGCAGGCATTAGAGGCATTAGTCCATAAGAATCAAAAATCATGAGAACCTGTAGACAACACATCTCAAAGCACTGCAGTTACTGTAGGGTAAGTGACTGTTCTTTGGTGCATAATATGTGTTGTGGTAGCACTGACTTAAGTACTTTCACGATTCAAATTTTCAAATAATTGGCTTAGTATATGCATAGGATTACTTGGAAATGGAGTATGTGGCATTTCTTGCAAGAAGAAAATGCTATAGCTCGATTTTTAATCATTTTGCTGATGCTGCTTAAATACTCAGCACTGTGAGGTCCTGCTCTTAGACTTGTACAAACCAGTTGTTTTCCTCAGAAACTTAAGATCTATAGCTATGGAAGCTAGATGACAGTCTTTCTTCTGAGTTGATGTTCACAGGTGTATCAAGATGACATTCCGCAGTGTATCTTCTGTTGCCTGGTAATTTATTACATAATAAAAATGCCTAAATTCACACTTTCGGGGGACAAATCAGAGTAGAGATCATTAACCTGGTTGAGTTTTCTGTCTGGAAGACTTGCACAGAGATAGTTTAGTTTAGGAAATTTTGTTTAGATGGGAATGAACAAGGACAGTGTTTAAGAAATGTGAACATCATTATTAAAGCTTCCTCTCATCCAGAGATTAAGGCAAGATGAGCCAGGATACTGAGGGAATGTGGGTTGCACTGTATAGAAAACTGAAAACCAAATTAACAAGAGAAGATGGAAAGGAGATGGAAATTCACATCTGTTTTCTTGGGAAAGGTTGGAGGGGAAGCATCTATTTGGAAAAATAAATGAATAGGCACAACTGATTACAAGACGTTGAAACTGCAGACGGTCAATTTGTGATGCTGTGAAGGTATATGCAGTGCTGCTGCAAATCTGTTTTCAATTGAAAGACCATTTTTCAACTTTTCAGATCAGGAACTTGTAAAGCTCAGCTGAGTAAAAAGGCAGGGTGGCTTTCGGCATCTAGGAAAAGCAGCTAAATTAGAAGCCCGCAGTTTGGAGACAGTTACAGGTAATGCTGAGAGTGCCTTTATGTGACATTCTGCAAAGACAGATATATCTAAAAATTAGAAGTGGTGGTGTAGTCCTCAAATGAAACAGTTTTGCACTGCATCCTCCTCCTTTCTTAGTTTATCCCTGTTCCTGTGGCTGTTGGGTAAACTAATAACTTTTCTCATAGATAAAGAAAATGGCATTTTCTTGAAGTCCTAGTTGAAACACACCAAGATAGTACATGAAGCTTGACTGATGAACTCTTCTGATACATGCTGAAGTAGGTAAATTACCTGGCTGTATCAGTGTGCATCAGTGATTCTTTCCACACTATAGTTTAAATGTACTCAAAAATAGTTTAAGCTTCATTTACATCTACATAGTTTCATCATGTCAGTTTAGTTATTCTTCTCTGAAGTACTTTTAACAAATCTCATACTTACTGTTTTTATTTGCTAAATACACTAAACTTGCTTCATGTTGTAGCCAGCTCTGGGCTTTCTGTGACTATGAAATACTACCTTTGGAACAAAATTGTACACCAAGATCCTAGTTTCTATCCTTTAGAGGAAGGCAGAACATAAAACAAATCTAGCTCAGTAGGTACCAAGAAGAGCTTGAACAGAATATATGGTTTTCAGAATCTATAAGCTGTTTGAAACAGTGTTTTTGTCTAAATTTTCCTTCCATACTTAACTAGTACTGAGTCTTGGACTTAATTAAGAAGTAAGGGCATATAGGGGTTTGAAAGCACAGAAATAAAAGAGTAGTAAAAAAAAAAATGTAACCTTCATTTAGCCTGTGTAGAAATCAAAAGTTGCCTCAAATTTATGTTTGCATCAGCTTGTCGTTACTTTAGGGATTATGTAAGGGTTTTTTTAGGCCCATTTTTTTGCAGAGTATGCGTAAAACCTAATGTTCTATCAGTTGAGACTGAATTGGAATGGAGCACGTTCAGAAAAACACTAAGGGAGAAATGCACAGTCATTGCTATCTATAGGAATTTTCATAATTTCCACTTCCATTGCATTGGAGAAGACTCTTACCTTTTGTTTTTCTCCAGGGTTTGCCCCTCTATACTCATTCATTTTCTTACTATTGTGGCACACCCCCCAAAAATAGTTTCTTCATATCTTGCAATAATGTAAAACCTATTTAAAGGGCAACTGCCTCATTGGCTCTAAGGACCTTGTTAAGGCCATCAGATTTACTATGGGATTTGGTACAATCCACTCTCTGCTATCCTACGTCCTGGAGAGGCTAGAGACACACTTAAAACAAACTTAAAAAATAATAAATATTATTTAAAGTATAAGGTACATAATTAAAATTGAAGGGTCCTGTCTGTAAGTTACCAGTTTACATTATACTTTTCTGTATGCCTGGAGTAGAAGATGGTCCTTCAGAAGAATACCTAAAGCAATAGCTACACTTCCTGTCTTACAAAGATAACCGGGAAACACAGCACAAAATTACACTACTTTGACTTCATTCAGTGTTTTGTCTGTCCCTCTTTTTTTGCCCAAGTTATTTCTCATTTATGTCTCCACTGTGATAAAACTATTATGAGCCTTTGTGATGCTGCCATAATGGTGGTGATTGGGAGGGACTGGGAATAGAGATAAAGAGCAGAAGGAACTCATGATGAAGGTTTGTGAAGTTGAACAAACGTTGCATGAGTTGAAGGTATAAAGTCCTGGACACTGGCGTGCAGTAGTAAACGTTCTGAATGTGTTTCTATTGTTAGGTGTGTCTCTCATTCGGGTGTGGCTGTGGGGTGTGAATGTAACAGGAGAAATCATGTTATATGGAATGTTTGACTTCAGTAGTGAAGTTGGGTCTTGGGAGCACACTTGGGAGCACCATACCCTAATTTGATCCATTCATCTTTGCTAGGACATGTTGATACCACTTTTGAAGTATGTGTATGCAGTGCTAACTGGATTCAGCTACTGACTTTACACATTAGTGATATGCTAGTTTTAAAGTTAGTAAGATCATAATGAAATTATCTCCTTAATACAGCGTTTTATTTTATTAACATTAATTCTTATTTTAAATAAAAACCTAATTTATACAATGTGCATTTTATTGAACATTTGATTGGTAAAAGAATTTTGAGTATAGTGCATAACATGTCCAGTCCTAAAGAACTGCTTGGAGGCTTGAATTGGCTTGTGCTGGCAGCCTTGCCACTTGGCTGTATTGAAATTCCTATTATGTGCCTGGTTGCATCAGAATAAATCAGGCTTTTGCCTTTTTCTAAAGTTGCTGTAAGTGAGTGTATTAGTATACTTAATAGTATCCAATTTGAAAGATCAATTCTATAAACTCTTCATATGTTGTATAGTGTTTTATTTTTTACTTAATTATTTCGTAGGTGAGTCTCAGAAATACTTAATTTTGTAGGAAAGAGAGTTTGGTGGCTAATGCAGATGACTAGAAGTCGCCACAGAGGTTTTCTAGGATTTCACATGAAAGATACTTATTATGTTGCTGTCTGAAATTGTGAACTACTTATGGTGCCAGTGAAGCTCGGTGTGCAGGTGACTTCAGGCAGTGCAAAAGCTTACCCCAGTAGTTCTGCTGGATGTTACCACATGCACAGAGACTCAGCAAAAGTGAGGGTGCTAGCTCCTGAATTCCCACAGCTCAGAGCTTGTCATGTTCATGCAAACTTGATTTCTAGCATTGGCTTTTGCAGCCAAACCAGATAAATATTCTAGATTTTCCTGTTTCTGACCTGGAATTCTCTTTCCAGTGCCATTGTTTCCTAGAGAATTACTTTAATTTCATTACATCAGTGATACAGCTTACAGCACAGTCCTGCAAATGGTTATCCACGTGTAACTAAAAGGAAGGCTAACTGAGGTGTTGGGAAAGACTAGACTGAGTATTTATTAGCACCCAATAGATTTTTTTTGTCTAGCTACATCCTTTGTCTCTGAACAGATGAATGCTGGAGATGATTCAGAAGGTAGACTGGGTAGCTATTACTTTTTACATGTTTTAGCATTAAATTTCTTTCCTGATCTTTACTGGGACCGGGTGCTGTTTATAGTCTGACCCAGCAGTTCCTCTTACGTTTTATCAATGCAATCTGTGCAGTTCTGTCTTCATTATACAGATGATGGCAGTTACACTGGGTCTCCAAAAGAATTTAGAATGGCCACAGTGCTCAGTTAAGGTTTCAGTATTTGGGGTTTGAGTTAAGGATAAAAACCTAAATGATAATTGAGTTTGTTCTACAGAGAAAGTAGTCTCTTAAATACATCCTGAAAGACACACAGCTCTTAGTTTGAAGTCTTCAACAAAAGAAAAAAATAAAAATGAAAAATTGATGGTTTGCCTATTCGTTTGTGCTATTGGCTAATCATTGTTGTTGGAAAAAAACCCAGTAAGCTACTCTTCTGAATGAAAGACGGGGCTGGGGTTCAGCTTCCTAAAATGATACGCAGAAACTGTCTTTTTTTGAAATCCGGACTTACAGACTTTCACCTCATTGGGAATCAAGAATGTTGTCTGAGGGAAAAATGTTCCCATTAAAATGTAATTTTGCTAAAATAGTTGTTGTTTCACAGTGTACTATGATGCTGTAATTAGTTCTTTTATTGAATTGAAAGAATGCTCTGTAGGGAGAGGGTACACATACTTGCAAATGTCCATCCTGTGAAGATTATTTAAGAGGCTTTTTTGCATCCATGAACTGCAAAAACCTATTTTGGCTACAATCTCATCAAAATGTCAAAGGGTTTCATGTGTTGCTTGCATCTCTAGTGCTGAATAACATTCTTCCCTAAATGTTTTCTTCTCTGTGAATAGTAGAAAAGGCATAAATTTGAGGTGAGTAGGGGAAAATGGAACAAAGGCATGATGTTTTTGTTGTTGTTTTGTTAGTTTGTTTGTTTTCCTTAGATAACTTTGTCTTTCTTAGGTCAAAACCTTTTACTTAATTGATTTCTTATATTACTTTATATATCATTGTGCATACTGAAAGCTTCTAAAGATCATCGAGACAGGCTATTTCTATTACGTATCACACTAATTAAGAAATCCTGTGAAAACACAAGGGACTACTCAGGATCATTTGAAACATGCATTTACATTTTTTTTTAACCTCTATCCAACCTCTTGTTTCTCAGTTTTTCCCAAGTTTTAAGCCAGCAATATCCTCCTGGTGACAGCATTCCCTATGAAGAACAGTTCAAACTTAAACTTTAATACTTCGTTATAGCTTGTCTTCAATTTTGAAATGTAAACTTTAAAATATGTTACAGGTTACAAGGGCACAGAAGTATGCACTAAAGGATATTGACTTTTGACTGACATAGTGCTCTCAGCCATAAAAAGATTTGATCATTATGGTTTCATTCTCTCTATTTAATGGGCTACTTATGGATCTTTGTTTGTTCTTTTCCTCAGATATTAGGATTAAAGAAGAGGAGCCTGATCCAGAAGAGTGGCAGCTCAGTGGTGATTCTACATTGAATACCAATGATCTAACACATTTGAGAGTACAGGTAGTAGATGACGAAGGGGACCAACCACATCAAGAGGGAAAAAGACTGCGACGAGTAGCTTGCACGTGTCCTAACTGCAAAGAAGGTGGTGGAAGGTATGTAATGTTCAGTGTCATATAATGTATGTAATGATGAAAACAAATAATGAGTGGGGGGAAAAAAGGAGCCTTAGTTAATAGCAATTGTCCGTGGTGAGAGAAAACTAGAGGCTTATGCAATAAAAGACTGCCTCCTTTATTTTTGGCTTTGTAGATGGTCAGGCAGATTATTCCATCCTCTGTGAGTTACTCCATTGAGATTAATTGGAAAAATCTGGAGTTAGATGCCACCTATTACAAGTGGGGGGGATAGAACATTGCCCTAAATAATATGAAAATTAATTATTTTGGAATACGTGCATCCATGATTGGGTTCCTATCATATGTCAAGGACTTAGTTAAACACTGTGTTCCTGCATTTCCTCACTGATTGAGCATTTTTTCCCACAGTTTGATTGCTTTAGAGTTATTTTTTTTATTATTTATTTATTTATTATTTAAATTTATTACATTTATTTATTTATTATAAAAATGCAGTTATTCTGGGTTTCTTATTCACTGG
Organism: Aegotheles bennettii; assembly: GCA_013398125.1. Lineage (NCBI taxonomy): Eukaryota > Metazoa > Chordata > Aves > Caprimulgiformes > Aegothelidae > Aegotheles > Aegotheles bennettii. Next base: position 468,026 of record VZRW01013719.1, on the reverse strand, counting down.
TTTCCTAAGAAAAACAAGGTTTGTATAATAACTGTAAATACCAAAATTTGAATTGACTGGTTTTAGTCAAATTTAGTAGAGGTTTGGCTAACAAAGAGGTACTAAGTTCCAATTCATACAAAACTTCAAAACTACATAGGAAGCCATGTTTTATTATACTACATCTCATAAAAGTATTCTTTAGCTTTTCATTATTATAAAGACTTTATTCTATTCAAAACACTTCCTTTTAAATATCCAAATTATGGATATAAGAGAGGAAATGGGGATAATACGCTGCCCTTTACAAATGAAAATATTTAGGTGTGTTTGTGCTTGACATGATTGTGCAAGGGCTTCTTTCCAGTACATTCCAGTACATACAAATTTGTCCATTTTGATAATAGTTTATTCTCTAGAATGGGGGTCTTACTTACATGAGAACTATAGTGTAAATTACTGAGTTCTTTTAAAGAACCCGTCAATGTCCTGTGGCTCTTAAGAGTTCCAAGAATACTGACTGAATATGTCTATTGTCAAGTCTTTTGTGGTTTTTTGCTGTATATTCTAGATACCTTCTTTGCAAGTATGGAGAGGTAATATTTTAGGCAGCCATGGCAAGTAAATATTGTGTTCAAGATAGAAAAACTTTCATACATTTACATCACAAATGAAACTAGTGATAATATCTGCAGTTAAGGCCATCTAGCATGTTTGTCCATCAGCTTCCTTTTGTTAAATTCCTATGTGTAGTTCACTGAAACCTGGTACAGACATTTCTAAGTTCTTGGTGGACCTTCGCTCTGCTATAGACATCTGCCCAAAGTACACACTGGTTTGAGGTTTGCTTCAGTCTGGGAGAAAACTCTGAAAATGTGATTTGCACTGGTTGTACTCTTCGGAAACATAAAGATTTCACTTGTTCCATCTTCCTCATGCTCTATTCCAAACTACAGTGGCTTTAATCTAGAAACATCTTTACTTCAAAATCCTCTTCCTCCTAAGTGGAGTTGCTATAACACTGAATTTTAAAGTTGAATCCCAAGAATCTTTTTGAGAGACCGTTTTGATTAAGTCTGGAGAAGGGTGTAGTTTGACTGAAACTCGGATATGGAAATTTGGGAGGGGGTTTTGATATGAGCTAGGATAGAGTTTAGATAGGTGAGAATCTGAAATCTAATGTAAAGAAAAGACTGGACACATCAAATGTACAAAGTAAGTAGGAAAAGTAGGGCAGGAAGTCAGGATGTGAGAAGAATTAGAACTGGAATAGAAACAGGATAATGAAGGAGACAATGGTGGGGAAACAGAAAAGAGTGAAAATGCCTACAGTTGCTACAGCAACTTTCCCAGCAGAATGTAGAATTCCTTCAGAGTCTAGCAAAAAGGAGTAAGCCTACTTGGAGGAATATTTTCCTTCTCCCTTTGATACAGATTGATAATGTTCCAGAGCTGCTAGTTACTTGTTTGTCTTTAGTACTGTAATTCTGAGTTTTGATTTGTCTTTCAACTCTGCTGATGACTTGCAGAGTTTCAGATAATAGGACATTTGCTTTTATAAATTTCTTTAGATAGCATTCACAGTTCCTAAAATTGTGTTAAGGTTGTAAAATTGAAAACCTGGAAGTTGGCAAATGCCGAAGTTAAGATATCCTGGACAACTTGAATTTAATCCCTTGTGCATGTGCATTATCGTTTGGTTTCTAACTACATGACTGCACACATTTTTTTTTTCACATGACCCTAGTGCCATTCAGTGAATGGGATGGATGATGCATAAGGAGTGAATCAGGGCAGTGTAATGATTGGCACATGCTTCACTTATTGCAGAAATTGCAAGGCATTTAGGGAATGAGATACAGGACTGAAACAACTGGACTCTGAAGTTTCAGAGGTGTTTGTCTTACCACCCCACCTTTTCCACTGCAGAAGTACTGAGTTCATTGCTGTAAAGAAGTGGATTGAGCTGAATCGTGAACAGTATTCTAAGAAAATATGCTTCTGCTATATTGCACTTGACACCTCAGGCTGGTGGGTGTTTGACAATTTTGGTCTTAATCTCTCTCTTCCTTATATTTGGATGTATGAAATTATTGTACTGGTTCAGACACACTACACAGGAGTGTTGCAAGATGATAAATTCATTAATGTTTGTGAGCTGCTTAGACACTGAGTGTTGTGTGTGCCCATGATGAGAGAAAAAAAACCCTGGGGAAATGAATAATTCTGTATTTAAGATAGTAACTAGTAAGACAAGAAAAGTGCATTAAATCTGTATGAAAAAGCTGAATAGCATTTCACTCAATGAATACTATCCCTCCTGTGCCCTGAATGGGGTAGGAAAAGGTAGTACATGGCTTAACATATGCAGACTTTGTCATAATTTCATCTTTTGTGTAGTCTTAGTTTTGGTATTTCTTGTCTTTCTTGTTTTCTGGATGCAAAGGGGAGTTGAAGGGTTGGGTTTGGGTTTGGTTGAGTTTTTTTGACTCTCAATACAGAATTAGATACATGGCAGTCTTCAAAGGATTTTTGTACTAGTTCTGTGAAGTAGGAAGCCACTATTATCTTTACCTTACTTGGCCAGGGGCAACGTAGTAAAGGAAGACGATGGTGTGTAAATTAAAACTTTAGGACCTCAAGCTGATAGAATAAATGGGGGATAAGCAAGTTGAGAGGGAGAGATAACGTACCTTCAAAGGATGACTTTGATCCTAAACAGACTGTATTAGGCTTCTAGCTAGGGTGTCTGAAGTTAGGTGGAAAGTTCATCTTCCTCTCAGTTACATCTGGAACTACATTGCTATGTAACTACTACTGTCTGGATCTATAGAGAAACAGTGCTTCTGAGTACCACTTCAGGTGCATAAGTCTAGAAATAGACATTCCTGAAATAACTAATAAATGTGTGTTTTGCCCTGGAAATACTTGATGTTCCTTCTGGAAGTACTGCTGGACTGAAAGTCCAGTTTCTCAGTGGATCAAGGTGTCCTCTACTAAAACTGTTGCATTCTGCATGGTTACTGAGAAATGTGGTTTCCAGTCTTTACAAAGCTAAATGTCCTATGAAAATACTTAAATATTAATTGATTTGAAGACTCCAGTCAAGGAGTAGGCCTGAGTTGTATCCTTTTGCTCAGTGATGATACTTACTGGCCAGTGCAGCAAGAAAGGCCTCTTAGCATAACATGTCAGGGCATAGTGCCAGACTGTCACAGCTGCAAAGCATCCAGATAGAATTTGGCTCATATCCAGTCAGTTTAGAGCACACATGAAGCAAACATGCAAATGTGTATATGAAGCTATGTAGAATAAATACACTTAGTTACTCATTCACAGTAGCCTTGCAGATTTCATTCTGTGAATCCCTAACTTTCAGCTCACTTTGAACTTCAGAGTCTGCTAAGGAATTCTGTCACCAATTAGGTGAGATGCTTAGGATTATGTATGCTACACCACCTACGCACAGTAAGCTGACCTTGAGTTGAACCCTCATTTCTTTCAGTCTAGACTAAAGGTGCAATTAAGCAACTTCAAATGATTGACTTAAGAATCTTAAAATTATTTTAAGGGAATTTTTATGTAATTTCATGTCATTTGTGTCAAATCACGCAAAATTACAAAATATTTGTACTGATTATTGTGGAGGGGAAGGCTAATGGTATATTTGGAGAAGGTGTGAGGATGAAATGCCAAATACAAAACAATATTCTATACACAGAAATATATTTCCAAATGCAGAAATACAGTGTGTTATAATAAGCACAGGCTGAGCACTTCTTAGGGTTACATGGCATTGGACAGGCAATTGAAGACAAAGGATAGCAGGAGCCTGTGGAGAATTCATTCAGTTACCAAGACTGTATAATAGAGTAAGGCCATGGATGTTCCTTTGCCTTGCACCGCAAGTGCTGGATGCCTTGAGCCACCAAACAAGAGGACCTGAAGAAAAGCTGTCTAGAACTGAGTCATTAGATGAAGGTGAACTCAGAGCCTGAGAACTGTGGAACTGATTGCAGTAAGGCACAAGGCAGAATACAGAATTTCTTCCTTAGAGTTCAGGAAGTTGGGTGTTTTGAACTAATAAATGAATGCCACTGAAACTGTTACAAGTACACTGAGTTTTGTGTGGTGGCCTAGCTGCCTGTGCAGGCTGAGAAACTAGAAAAGAAATGCGGCAATATGAAGACATTTTGCTAAATGCCTTCGAGATTGACTGACTGTTCAAAACTTGTAAATATTGAGCTTTTGTGTAGGTGGCATAGTACAAAGTTAAATGCCTGACAATACAGTTAATTTTGCTTTTTAATCTTGGCTTGAGGGAAGGCCATGGAAGAGTGTGAACCTGACAGTTTAGGGGTAGCACAGGTTACCAAAAATGGATGTTTTAACTGAGGTAGGAGGTGTAAAAAAGGCCATTTGTTTGTTTTGGTTCAAACATGTGATCTTCTTTTGGGACACTGGGAAAAGGAAAATTAAGTAAAAAGTATTCTTGCCGAGACTAATAGTGATGGAAGAGCTTAAGATGTCAGGTCAGATGTCAGAGAATTTTTTTTGCGTGAAATTTGTAAATAAGTTGGATAAAACAGGCAGGTGAACTTTCTGTGAGGCTAAGGATTGAGGGGTGTCAGTAAAACAAAAAAAATTAGATAAGCAGAATCTTTTGTCACCATATCCATAGCCCCATATGAGTCTGCTCCTACCACAGCAGGGACAAAAGCTTGGACTGTCTACTTCTACTGCCATTGAATTTGTTCTGAAGTCAAAACCTACATTGTCATGTCAAATAATTACTATGTAAAAGTGATATTTTTTTCTTCTGAGACAAAATGACTAATGAAATACTATGAAGATTGCTTTATATTAAGACTTCTTAGAAACATTTTCTAGGACTTAATTGGATATTATCTGCTTAGTTCTTTGGACTGTCTGGAATGTTTTAGGTGCATATGTACCTAGGTTGGAATTCCCTTTAGATGCTGTGAGGTTTTAGAGTGAATAAATTTCTGTACCTGTTTAGAAATCCTTGCTTCAAGTGCTAGCTCTGTAACGTGCATATGCATTTTACCCCAGACCCTCATTAGATCTAAACCAGAATTGGTCTGAAAGCAGGGATGAGAATCTAGGTCTAACAGTTGCTTTGCAAATCCTTCAGCCACTGGACTGCTAAGCAGAAGTTGAGCACCTAATTTAAGGAGAAAAAATTGCCCTGGGGGGCAGCTGGAAATTGTATAATCTGTCATGGAGGATGGAGTGCCTCAGACTATGATTTCAGAATCCACTTAAGCTGTTTTAAGTTAACATTGCTGATGAATAAGGTGGCCTGATGCTTGGCTGCATTTTCCAATCTCCTCCCTTGTACCAGCATTTACCATTCATATAGCTGCGTTGTCAACCGGATCTATTCCCCGGAGTGCCCCTTTCAGCAGCAGCAAACACTTACATTGGCTAAAATCAATCATGATGTCCTGCACTGGCCGGTCTGATCTCTTTCTCTGGGTCTTCAGAGGCTTTTATCTCTCTCGGGTGATTTTATTTTTTAAAAAAGGGGAAAAAAAAGAAGTTAGGCTTTTGTGTTAGGTGCTTCCCCTAAATCAATCACCCACCATTTCAGTGAGGCAACATCTTAAAAAAGGCATCAGGCTCAGTCTGGATTATACTATCTGTGAATTATGGTTAATTTTGATGGATTTTTGTATTTCCCCTGAAATACCAAGGAATTAACTTAAATGTCAGTAAGATCAGATGTTCCACTCCTTTTAGTCAAAATATTCAGGTTAGTATACTTGTCCTACAACCCCAAACTGTTTCTAAGGTTTCCCCAAGGTGCCAAAAGTCCCATCTGTTCTCTTCCCAGTTGCCAAAATCTCCAGTTTCCATTTTGGCAACTGCAGTCGTTTGTGTTTCTCTTTGCCAAAACTGTCTTTGGTATAGTAAAAACTGAAACTGGAGAAATTTAAAATAATGGGTACTTCAGTATCAAAGTAGTACAAACGGCTGTAATATCTGTATTTCCAATTTCATATACATGTATTCTTGCGAAAGATTACACTTCTATCATTTAAATTTCACATGCTGTTGAATTTATAGTTTGTTGCAGAATCAGGATAGCATTACAGAATTTAGTTCCAGCTTCTTATGGAGTATGTTGGACTTTGTGTTTTATACAAAAATGGGAAGCTGCTCAGGTTTGTTTGGAGATCTATTAGTATATGTAACTCCACTTATATGTGTGACCAGTATTGAGGAGAAATGTATTAGAATGAATAACTTATCTTTTTTTTAACAGAGGCTCCAACCTGGGAAAAAAGAAGCAACACATTTGTCACATACCAGGGTGTGGCAAAGTATATGGGAAAACTTCACATCTGAGAGCTCATCTCCGCTGGCATTCTGGAGAGCGTCCATTTGTTTGTACTTGGATGTTCTGTGGCAAAAGATTCACTCGCAGCGATGAGCTTCAGCGACACCGAAGAACGCACACAGGTTTTCAGTCTTTGATTCTGGTGCATTTAACTGAAGGAGTGTCATGGAGAGGGCTTGCATAAATAACTTATAAGAGGAGAATGGATCTTTTTGTCGGGTTGATTTTAATGTAGTATGACTTTTCTAAAATCAGCTAATACTTTGAACTGTGTACATGTTTTGGTTTCTTTAGTAGGAATCTTGAGGAGGAAAATCAGCTGCCTTTTTGATTCAAAACTGACATTTAAGCTAATATTTAAGCTTAATCAGAATACTTTGATTCAGGTTCAGCAATACATTTCATTTGTTTGGACCACATTGGAACTGTTGTTCCATCTTAAAACTTTAACAATTTTCTCTCATTTTAAAAAAGAAAAATAAAAAATAGAGAGTTAGATGTCCAACAGATTAGATGTTATTGACAAAATCAAGGAAGAGCTTGTGGTGGTGCATCATTCTACATGCTCTAATTTCATGGTTAGACAAACAATTAGGGACTCCAGGTTCACATTTCTTCTTTTGTCTTAATACAAAAAAAGAAATTAATCTAGATCTTCCACTTTTTGGAGGAGCAGTTTGTTTCAAATCTGTTGTTTGTGGTACCTGTTTACCTACAAACTGAACCCATAATTACATTCTAGAAAGTTCAAGCTACAGGATGCTTTCCTTTTAAAATTAGACTATTTGAAAAATCCAGTGACAACAGATGATAAATTTGTGTGTTTATCAGCATTTACATTGCTTAGAAAACTGTCTTTGCAATGTCTGAAAAATATTTCATGTTTTGTACCTACTGGTGTGCTTCTGTTAGTTGTGTTGGATGCTTGAACCCAAGCTGGGATGTTACAGTGTGTCTCGATAGATAGCCAGATGGGTTTAAAAGAAGAGGCCACTCAAATGATCCAGCTCAGAGGGTCTGGCTCCTAGTGTACCTGCATACCAATGAAAAGTAGAGAACTGCAGGGAACTGGTTTAACATCTTTATCACTGGCCTGGAGGAGGCCACAGAGGAGTCCTCTTCTTAGCTTTGCAGATGACACCAAACTGGGGTGACTGGTCAATGGATTTGAGTGCAAGGCTGCTATTCAGAGGGAGTCAGGTTGAAGGAATGGGCTGACAGGAACCTTATGAAATTCAGCAAGGATAAATACAAGGTACTGTACTTGGAGTGGAATTAACCCTTGCAGCTACACAGGCTAGCCACTGACTAGTTGGGAAGCAGCTCTACTGAAAAGTACCTGGGAATCTTGACAAACAACAAGAAACATGAGCAAGAGCCAACAGCAAAAATTGCTGGGGTTGTATCAACAGAAGCAGAGACACTAGTTCTAGAGAAGTGATTATCTCCTTCTTCTCAGCACTGGTTAGATTGCATCTAGAACATTTCATCTAGTTTTCAGCCCCCAGTATAAGACAGACATTTATCAACGGGAATGAGTTCACCAAACCAAAATGATCAGGAAGCTGAAGCATTTGTCTTATAAGGAGTAGGTGTAGGAACTGTGCTTATTCAGCTGCATAAAGAGAAGAATAAGGGCAGGGGGGAGCTTAATAGCATCCTTCTAGTTACCTGCAAGGCCACCATTAAGAAAAAAAAGACTTTTCATGATGGTGCATTAGTGGGAGGATGAGAAACAGCAGATGTAAGTTGAAAAGGGAGGTTCAGACCAGATGTAAATAAAAACTTTTTCATTGTGAGGACAGCTAGGTACTGGAACAGGATGCCCAGAGAGTTTCTGCAGTCTCCATTCTTCAAGGTTTTCAAGACCAAACTGGATAAATTTCTGAGTGACCAGGTCTGACCTCATAGCTGACCCTGCTCAGAAGAGAGATCAAACTAGAGACCTCCAGAGGTCACTTCAAACCTGAATTACCCTATGATCTTGTCTGTCAGTCTCAAATGTGATTCTGCAGGAGCTCATATGATCTTCCCTGTCCATCATTCAGCAGGTTTTGTTCTCCTCTTTAAAGTTATTTGTTGGTAATAATTGCAGTGAAACTTAGCAGCCTGAGGGTACGTGTTGGCAATATTCTTTAGCTTGCCTGAAATCTCCCCAAACTCAGTGAGACACAGAAAAATAAATCCAACATGATAAATTTATGTGTTAAATTTATAGACACCTATACAAATCCTTTTAACACACAAGTTTATCATGTTCGATCACTTTTTTTTTCAGAATAGACATTAAAATTCTGACTCTTAAAGGAAGTAAATTATCTCAGTTTTTGGTGTACATGTGATATTTTTAATGCTCTTGAAAACATTTTTTTTTCTTATCTTCTGTGACAGGTGAGAAGAAATTTGTCTGTCCAGAATGTTCAAAACGCTTTATGAGAAGTGACCACCTTGCCAAACACATTAAAACGCATCAGAATAAAAAAGGTATTCACTCTAGCAGTACAGTGCTGGCATCAGTAGAAGCAACACCTGATGATACTTTGATTACTGCAGGAGGAACAACTCTTATCCTTGCAAATATTCAACAAGGTTCTGTTTCAGGAATAGGAACTGTTAATACATCTGGCACCAGCAATCAGGATATTCTTACCAACACTGAAATACCTTTACAGCTTGTCACAGTTTCGGGAAACGAGACAATGGAATAAATATTACACAAGATACCTATTAATTGTGGTTATTTTTATACAGTAGTGAGAAGAATATTGTTCCTAAGTTCTTAGATATCTTTTTATTGATGTGCAAAAATTTTTGGATTGACAGTAACTTGGTTATACATGACACTGAAATGCCTTACTTTGTATGATATTCCATAGTATATTAAAATGGTAAAATTGCATGGGTTTTGTAGGTACTTTTGGAATCTAGAAGAGATGAAATTTTACCAAGTTATATTAAAAAAAAAAAGAATTTAATGATGGAAATGGTAGTCTAACCAAATGCATCAATCCTGTGTGGTTTAGTGTAAAAAAATGAGAACATGTTGGTATTTATCTATTGTAAGATAAAAGAAGTTGATGGGTGAAAAGAAATCATGTTATGATAAAAGAAATTTTGTAATTTTCTTGATGACTGGAATTTTTATTATGCATAACTGACAAATCAAGTTTCCAAGCAAATGTTACATAGTGTAGGCTTTACTTAGCTCATCAACTTGTCATTTTGAAGCTAATTATTTTAATTAGGTTAACTATGTACAATATTTTAAGCATTACTCTTGTAAGATTTTGAAAACTACATTTTAACATGGAACTCTAGGGATAGTCACCTTTTAAATCCTATTGAAAAGCCATGTTTAAGATTTAATTTGCCAAAATGGTGTCTTGTTAATATTCTTTCAATAACCAAGGTGGGCAATATAACCAATGTTTAAAAAGCTTAAAATGTTAAAAAAAATATGTATAGGTTGAGGCATTTGGGTGGTAAGGCAAATGTTATAGTGAAGTACATCCCTTCTTTTGAACATTGGAGGACCAAAAATAAGGTGTATTGCGTCTCAGCAGTGGTTTTTATCAAATCTTTTTCCAAAAAACATCTGTCTGCCAGGGCCTTAAAAGCCATCTTGTAAATTACCAGTAAAATATAACATATGCAAATACAACAGAAAAATCACTTCCATATTGACAGTACTCCCAAACATATGGATATAGTCATAGTGAACTAGGGGTTTTATGAGGTTTTTATTTGTTTGTTGTTTAGTTTTTGGTTAGTCAATCTGCATTTAAATATCAGCCATCTTTCCTTTTTTTGCTTCTTCCCTTAAAAATTGTATGTATCCAGTACATTTAACTGATAAACATATATGTTTTTTATTATGCTGAATTTTCTTTTTATTTTTTAATTACTGTTTATATTTTCAATTATAGAAAAATGTACAAAATGAAGCTATATAGCCAGTCTGTAAGTGCTATACCATTTTCAAAAAATGTACAACAATAATTACTGCAGTTCACCTATTTACAAACATTTGGAAATCTGTTCATTTGTTATTCTTAAAACCACCTCAAATTTAAAGGCTACCTTATTGTACGTTTAAAGTGTATTATAACAGTGTGGTAGTTAATAAAACACTATTTTTTTTTTCTTTTGACTTGAGTTTACTGTACTTCTTGTTAACTAACAAGGTGTAATTTCATACTACATCTTGATAGCCTGAGATGTTTTATTATTTTGCACTAGGTGGTGGGAAGTAGAAATGGTATTTCCTTACCTTATGGGCAAGAAAATGCTAATACAGCACCTCCTCACTCTTAAGAAACCCCCATCTGTATGTGCATGGACATGCACGTACTATATACTATGTTGGTGTAGTGATATTGATTGTAGTGAAATTGGTTGGGAAGTTCTGCTTAGACTTGCACCATTCTATGAATGTCATCAATATTTTAACATACTCTGAATCCACTCCCTTTAGACAGGTGAATGGGTATGGTTTCCAAAAGCTGTTCTGATTCACAGATCATGTTCATGTGAATTACTTACATTCATGATACTTACATTCTGTTTCTCGTTTCTCCAGCCATTTGTAGCTATATTAGTGCATTATTTTAAGAGGGAGGGAAGAAGGTTACTTTTTTAGTAAAACTGTTTTTCAATAGAAAAGTTTTATGATGTAACAATTTCACTGATGTGCGTCTGTGGATGAAGGTGTTTTGTTGCCAAGGCTTTTGATGCCTTATTGCTGAAGTTTGCTTTATTTCTCAGAAATTTGATACTCATTACATCAAGTGATTAATTAATGTTTAGGTGGCACAATTTGTCAAAAGGTTGTTTTGTTGTTATAAGCTTCAGAAGGTAGAAGTTTTGTAAGGAAGTAACTGAAATGTATAGGAAAAAGTCTGATGGAAAGCCTGCAGTCTAAGGGCTGTTGGCCTGATGGCTCACAGCCATAGTGTTTGTGTTATTTGAGAATGCTGCTGCATGTGTTCACATGTTGTGTGATAGTGATTTTTGTAAGATCTCTGCTCACCTCTGGGACAAAGGTTCATGAGCCCAAAGTATAAGATCTTTGGTATGTCTAGGATTGTTGCTACCTCATGGTTTGCTTTCCTGGTGACTCTAGCAACTCATATACCAGTACAGAATTGTGCACTCTGTAGGAGGCTGCTTGAGTCAGTTCTTCGTGGATTCCTGAGAATGGTTGATTGGTGTCCTTCTTGCTTTTTGTTGGTACAGTCTGTAGCATTTTATATTTTTATTTTCACGTTAGGCTTTCTTGCTTGTATAGCTTCTTTGTACGGTAGCCTTTAGATCCTTGGATGGTTTGTATCTCTTGTAGTCTGATGTAATCTCTAATTAAGAAGACCTTAAAACTGGTTCTGCAAGAGAGCATGAGCTTGAGAGCGGCCCATGTTATCAATTGCAACAGTCAGGGTACTTATTTTCAGTAAGTATAAGACCTGTACGTACACTTGCTATAATCTGAGTATTCTTGGGCTCATTCCTGAATGAACTAATGGTTTGATCCTTGCAAGTTACAACTACTGATTCTTGCAGAGAACAAGAGGTTTTAATCATTGCTCCTTACCAGGCCAAGAGGCAGTATGACTAAGGAGAATGATATAATCACTGAAACACTTGTGAGGAGCAGGATTTCTGGTTTGAAGATTCATATTTCACTCTGGGAAGGGACTGCACAGAGCTCTTCTTTCGGCTTGTCTGAACAAGAAATATCAGGCTTTGGTTTGAGGCATTTTGAGATGCTGGAATCAGTAAGATAAGCCTTCCCCATGGCTTCAGGAAAGCTCTGTTCTGTAATAAGTTGTTCTGGGTGTCAGGGAATGTGGGAATGGAGCTAATAGTCACCCATCAAGTGGTTCTTAGTTCCATTAAGTAAAAAATGTAACGAGCAGGTGGCTGTCTTTCCTCCAGCTTTTTACCACCACCATCACCAACAGAAGTGTGGAGCATGCACAGGGCTAACTCAGATCTTATCTGGCAGATGATATTTTCTGTAAAAACACCACCTCCATTGGATACTCCAGAATTGCTGTTCATTACTATTTCAGTGTATTCTGGTACATCCTTCCTATAATCCATGTCTGCAGGACATCTGCTAGAATCTTAGTCAGATGTGTAGGTGCTCTACACAGTCTCAAGTATTGCTCCAAATGGGATCAGTAAATTATTAGAAGAACCTGTGACCACACCTCTTCCTGGTAGTGAAAGTGATCTGTGGGAGCCTGCCACCTCTCTTGTCCGGGTATGTCAGTCCTTCCCAATTACTGAGGTGTCTGAGAGGCCACAGGCAAAAAAAACCACAAACAAACAAACCCAAATGGTTAGAGTAAAAATCTCCTGAGTGTAATTTTGGGATTTTGCCTCAGTTCAAATATTCAAGTTGTCCCTTTGCTTAGAATTGTGCTGCGTGAGTTTTTTGCACAGTGTCTCAGTCTTTGTGCTTGGAAAATAATTATTTAGAAAACACGTACATAGTTTTTAGGTACACAATCTATGATGTACTGTGTTGTATATTATTTTTCTGTGTATGTGTGTGTGGGAAGGTAATATGTTATTTGAAGATTCTTCATTTTTACCCAGAAGCCAGAAATGTTCCTGCCAGTGAAAACCTATCCTTCCCTTCCATAGTAAGTCTGCTGTCTGACAATCCTATCTAGCTACAAACTATGTACAGTAAATCCCGTAGTTTGGTGGTTATTTGGACCTAAAATTGCCCATACAAAGAAAGTTTAACATTTGCATATTTTGAAATTAAGGAAAACAGTACAAAGTCTGCAAAGTAATAACACACAGCTCTTCTCTGATCACTGGCAGAGAAGGTCCTGTGCTACACTCACTGTTGCTACTAGACAGGAATTGTATCCATTTCCCACACCAGGGGGCTACTGGTTTGCATCAGGTTATTTTGTGCTGTAGTTTCTGAAAGGTGGTATAAAAAGGAAACATTTTATACAAGGGGGTTCTAAATGTTTCCTTCTTTAATCTTGAAGGTAAGAAAAGAAAAGCCATTTCTGACTCAAACCAGAGAGTTGCACAGATTTTGAACTCAACGTGAGATAGACACCACAAGGAAAAGGTTGCAAAGCAAGATTCAGAAGTATTTAATGATTGTGCATAGCTTTCCTGTTCCCCCTGAAAGCTCAAATCTTGGGCTTGCTAGTGGCATGCCTACAGCTAGAACAAGATTTATTTCTCTATGTATCTTAAAAATGTATTTGCATTTTTCACAAAACTACTTGAAGAACAATACCTCTGCAAGGATTATAGGCTTTTATATCACCATAGCAAGCAATTTTCAAGCTCCTATGATTAGTTGATAAGTGGTGTCGTATAATCCAACACGCCTTTCTCTAAGAAGGTGTTTCAAGTAAGGACCTCCTGGCCCCTGAGAAGAAGAAAACCATCAGAGAGATGGCTTATCTGGGTTCCAGACATGGAAAAAGATCATTGAAATCATGCTATCCAAAGGAGTCCCTGATTCCTTTGGCCCCTGCTAGGCCACCCAACCACCCATAATTCTTACATGCTCCCTTCTGTTTCTATAGAACTTACTCCCCTGTGCAAGGTATCCACAGAATTTTATTCATAACTTATGCACAAAACCCACTAATGGCTACTTCATCACAGATGCTTCCTAACTGGATTTTTTTTCCTTCATCAGGTGTTTTGATTTGGCAGGCAAACACTTGGGAGAATAACAGACTACTCCATTATGTTGCAAGCAACCGTTGCTGCTGTTAAGAAATAACACCATAGCAGATGTTTGCAGGGAGAATCACTGGGACTCCTTGCGTGTGTTCAGTCCATGGTGGAGACATCATGATGATGTTTCTGGTGGGACTGATGTACATTTACTGGTTGAATTGATTCCTGATTTCTGTCCTCTCTGTCTAGGCCACTGCATGAGTCATTACATAGTAAGTAGGGAAGGTAGCTGAAGACAAAAAAATCTTATTGCTTCTGCTTACCTGAGTTTTGGAGACTTTTTTTTTATATTCTGTGAACGATTCTCTTCCCTGGTACTAGAGTCTGGTTCCAGTACTACAAATGTCCAAGTGTCATTGGAACAGATACAGGGCTATATGGCAGCACTTCATATTTTTCAAGAGCAGCACAGGTGAGTAGGTAAGAAGAGCTGAGGTAAGCTAGCTGGTAACGAGCAGCTTGTTAGTACCAGACACTGAACACATATTTAATAGAAGAGTGCCCTTGTGGCACAGCTTAGGGGCTGGTAGGAAGGCTTCTGAACAAGAGAACAAAGTGAGAATGGCTGATAAGAAGTAGGAATAGATTGGTTGGACAAGTGACTTGAAGCAGGGCTGCAGAAGGCTGTGGAGACACATGACAGTAAGAATTGGTGCAATTTGTGGGTCCTAATTCCTGGTGTGTGTCTCTCAAAACCTGGGGTCGAGGTTCTGGACAGGAATGAATACAATTCAGGGGCACTGTAGACAGATCAGGCAAGATACAATAAAGTGAAGAAAGGGGGCTGGAAGGCAAAATCTGAGTGCTGCATAAAGCTTTCTGGCATTTATGATGCTTTCATAGCAGTCCTCCCTGCCTTTTGGTTCTTTACTGCTTTGTGCACCTCTTTTTTCTGTCACAATTCTCCTGCCGGGTCACCAAATACTGTAAACCCAGCAAGGGAGCACATGCTAGGCTGAGGTTGGCCATAGGTAGGCATCATTGCTTGAGGACTGCTAAAGCTCGTATCTGGCAACATGTACTATTGAAGGTGATTTATGAGGGAGAAAAATAGATATACATTAAAGATTGAACTGTGGACTGCTGCTTGAGCCACTGGTGTCTTGGCTGAATCCTGTCCTTTCATCTTACATACAGGGTCACCATGGTTTAGGAACTGGATTGGAAATCAAGTGTGAGAGGGGGGCTTGGTCCTTTTGCATGTTGGCTTTTTGTCTGAAAAAAAGGCTATTTTTGTTTGCCTGCTGTGGTGAGAGCTGGTCTGCACTGCTCTCTGTCCGGGTAGGAAGGCTGCAGCCAGCCTGTGGCAGTGGTGCAGGCCCCACGGCGACACTCGGGCCGGGCGGGGGGCCCACAGACCTCCACACACCTCAGCAGCCCTGCGGCTCCCCAGCCACAACTCCACTGTGTCCACCCCCATAGTCGTGCATATGCACACAGAGCGCAATTCAAGGGCCATTATTTATTTTGGAGACCAGTCTGAAGGGCTGGCCCAGGTCCTGCTTGCAGCGGGGGATCCAGGGCCTAGCGGTAGGGCGGGCACTACAGCCCTGAGCTCCCCCCTGCCCCTTGGCTGTTACCGGGTGGCACAAGCAGCGCGAGGCGCTGAGGAGGGAAAGGGCGGGAGGGTGGCGTTGGTCTGGCAGAGGTGTGGGCTGAGGGTGTTGGGCTTTGTTTTTAATTGATGTTATGTCAGCGTGCGGCCATGCCGGTGAGAAGTGCGGAGGGTCACTGCGGCTGTGAGGTGGTGTCATATGCAGGCCAGTGCCTTATGTTCTTGGCTTAAATCCATAATTCTGTCTGAGGTTATTTGTGCCAAAGCTGCCGTCTGAGATAACAGGATTTAGTCATAATTTTTCCATGTATGTTTGTAGATTTTTTTTTTTGCTAAATGTAATGTGTCCTAAATACATAATTATTTAACAGCTTGACATGCTTCTAAATGAGCTATTCAAGTCTTTTCTGTAAATAACAGACCTTTTAAAATTATATCAATACTTAATGCCATTTTGGGACTTCTTACATTTCCTTTTAAATAATGACACACACACCCCCCAGCCAATATTTACCTGAAGAATTAAAATAGTACCATTTTCAGTTATGCTAATTAGCTATTTGATATATTCAGTCATGTATTTGCTTATCTGAGATTTGGAGCAGGAGGTGTTTTCTAGCTTCCCTGGAAATCTTAACAATCCTCAGTGGAAGGAATAACTATGAGGAGTACTTCAAATGCAGGAGGATTGGAGGATCTGGTGTATTTTAGTTTTCCCTCTCAGTACGTGTACAATACCAAACACCAGTGAACGGGAATACAGAACAATCATGGATGAGCTCCGATTCAGGAGCTCTTGCCTCTCAGTGTTAATCCTCTTACTGCCTTCGTTTTCAGCCTCACTTAACACATGCCTCTTCCTCAGCTCTCCAAATTTCTTAGAAGCCCCTTTTCTCCTGCCTCTTTGAGCAAGAGCAACAGATGTTTCCTGTCTGTTTATTTGTGGGAGGCAGGAAGCTTAGGGGTAGAAATGGTCAAAACTGCTTATGAGAGAGAGAATGTGAAAAAACAGAGGACCCTTCTCTTGAATATTGAACATGTAAATAGGAGGCAAAGAGTGGCCTGATGTCACTGTGAGGAATCTTTACATCTGTGAACATTAAGTAAGGTAAAAGAGCTATTTGTAAATGTCTCCTGTGCAGTCATTGCATAGGTTTTAAAACCCATGCAAGATTATTATCTCATCTATATAATTTGATACAATATAGTCTGTACCATTAGAAAACAAACCCTGATTCTCACTTTTATAAAAAAATATAATGAAATAAACAAATTCATAAATTACTGCTTACAAACAAGTTTTATGCTTTCACTTTGGCAAGGCTCACATCTGCTTTTATGACAAAGGTGAGGGATTGTCACAGTAAAGCTCAATTCAGTGTTATGCTACAAAAAATGAGTCAAGTGAAACACTTGTGTTACTTTGAGTAAAGGCTATATGTTTTCTCCCAATGTTCATGACTTTTTTCATCTTTTAGAAACAGGTTAGCTTTGAAGTTCAGTACCAGATACTTCAAGAAGATGGCAAGTTTCAGGACCATAGCTTGTAAACAGCTGTAAAAGATTACAACTATATTTTTTTAATTAATAAAGTTCTGTAAGTTAAAAGAACCAACACCAAAACATCTGACAAATCACATATATACAGTTTGCAACCTAAATGTTTAAAGACTGGTGTGTGCATGCAAAATGTGATTTGTTTTTCAAGTGTACCGTTCAGTACATATTAGTGATCCCTGAAATTTAAAATGTTTCTCTTTGAGTATATTTTAGCCTGTGCTTAGTCAAAGGAACACTTGAAGTATCAATAACTGGAAAAGACCACAGAAGCCAAAAGTCTTTTCTTGTTTAGTTTTTGTGTTTGGCAGCACAGTTTATGATTTTTCAATTTAGTGTGTACAGAAGATTTGTGAATAGCAGACAAATGAAATGTGGTCCTGCAATCCCAAAACTTGAAAAACAGGCTGAGATACAGGTACAGTACTTGATGCTTATTGGGTAATGTGGGACTTCACTGTTTATAAAATAAATCTTGTATCCTTCTATATATATCATTTGTATACGTAAATTTATTAAGGCAAAGAAATATTGCTTGTTATCTTAGGTTCCTATTTCTTGGAGCAGGAAAATTTTGCCCTCCCTATTATTTCTCTCCCATTCTTTTTCTCTCTCTGGAGTCTTTCCTCTGTCCTCTCTCCCTGTTAGAGAAAGTATAAAGTATAGATTTTTAGCCTTTCTGTGTGATTTTTTAGTTCTTAAGCATAAAAAATGTTGTCTGGTAAATACTGACTTTTGCTAGACTCCTCTTGATGCAGTTTCTGCTGTTACTATCCGGAACTTCACCCAATTCTGGAATAGTTACCTCTTCCATTTTTAAAGGCTGTTGAATATCAGAATATGATGTGAAGATGAGAGCATATTTGAGAATGTCATGGTTCCAAAATTGTAGTTTACACTACTGAAAACCCAAGTATCATGTGTGAGAGATCAGAATCCATCTCAGCTTGTCTGAGTACTCAGCCATATGAAATGGCCATTACTTCGAATGTTGTGATCGTCTATGAAAAGAGAGACGGCTTTGACTGCCACAAACTTTGTGGTTGGAAATTTGTTAAATAAATAAAGCTGTATAGAGGAACAGGGGAGTACTGTCTACAAAGGCAGCCCGAAAAAACAAACTGTGAGCTATCAGCTTAGAAATCTGCTAATTACTGTTGCAGAATGGGACTATTTCTGAAACCCTGAAAACACAATTAGAGGTATGGCAAGCAAATGATAGATTCAGTACTGCTTTTGGAAATAATATATTGCCAAAGTGGAGGCTTCTCTGCCCATACGGAAGAGAATGAAAAATCAGGAAAATGCACAATGATAGAAAAACTCTTAATTTGGCCTAGTCCTCCCTGATAGAAGGAAAAAAGCTCCAAGAATTCTATACAATTATTAAGAAAGTTCAAAGGAAAGTACTTTTCTTTATAATTTTGAATTCTTTATCTAAGAAGTTTTTGGGTTTGGGGTTTTTTTTGTTTTTCCCACACTGTATTTATCTTAGATTCAATTATGTTCTAACTTCCTTGCACTCAGTTTGGCCTTGATGGAAATAGGTTAAATGGCATGATCAGCCCACACATCTATTACGGAGATTCAGTTAGATAGGAGTGGAGACAAATAGCAAAAATCTTCTGACTAAACCTTTTTTTAGGATATACCAGAATAGACTTCGAAAGAAAATGTGGAGCTACCTGAAAAACAGTTTATTCTGAGAACACTGATCGGGAAAATGCTTACAAAATATAATGAGAGAAAAAACGTGACAGCTTTATCTCTGGCGGGGAAAATGGTGAAAAGAAACTGATGGAAACAAATTGCTAGATGAAATAAAAAGAAATTGGCAAAGCAGCAGAGAAACACAGATTCTGAAAGAACCCTCAAGCAGCTTACTATCCTTAGAGGCCAATTAAACCTGAATCAGTCAGGAAAGACAGAAAGAGCCCTCCTCAGGCTTAATGAAAATTTATATCAGGCAAAATAAAGCACTGAGATTATTGTCATATAAGGTGTAGAATGCTAAGAGAAACAAGCTAGCTTGGCTATTAATGATACCAGGGTAATATTTACATTTTAAACAAAATATATTTGTAAGGTCTTTGAAGGTTTTCTGTGTCCATCTGTATATTAACAAAAAATCGGCTCCAGCTGACAAAATAATGTATGTAATGAAGCAAATATGCCCCCAGGTTCCAGCTGCCTAAATCACCATTTGAAGCCATCCGAGTAAGAAAAAAAATAGAAAAATCTCTTCAGGAAAATGCCAGCTAGCCCAGAGATCAGGTCTTTTAAATACTTCTAAACACCTTACTTAGCAACTTATAGTAGCAATCACTATGCTTTTAACTGCTGGTCAGCTTTTGCTTTTGGAAGTTGATACATTGTTTTGCAAGAGCTTGCTAAAGCATCTCTGTTAAACATCATTGTTGTACAGTATGTTAGAAGGATATAGTCACCACCATAAACTTAGCTTACAGCAAGGGCACCAGTTAAAAATGTTAAAGAGAAGACAGACAAAGTTGTGTGTCTTGCCTTGTGTCCCTGTACATTGGACTTCCTGCAGCCACTTTAAGAGTGTGGCACTGCAGGCTATTTTACTAATGTATCAATTTCCATAAAAAGAAGTTTGAGTAGGAAATTCATGTTTTCATTTTCCTTATACGTCTCCCTAAAGAGTCAAACGGAAAAATAAATTGGAGAGATTTGTAACTCACTGTTAAAATCAATACCTTTTCTCAAATTCCAACTTTTCAGACATACAATTTTAGCATATTCAAATGAAGCATATGCCAAAACTCATGTGACTGCCATCTTAGCTGTCTTGAAAGTCAGTTGTAGTCTTGGTTGGTAGACAGTACCGGCTCTCTTCTTTCACAAGGTACTCATACTATAATGAAAAGTTTCAAATGGACTGGGTTTAGAAAGCTTGAGAGGCAGGATCTAAAACCCCCAAATTACAAAAGAAAAGGAACCAAGGGATAGTTTCTACTTGATCTAGAAATAAATATCCAAATTAGATTCCATATCTCATTAATTAGCTTCCTTAGAGACAGAAAGAAGCCTCTGGATGTGGGCTCAGTAGGGAAGATGAGTCCTCATTCACAGGATTTTTTTGTGGTTTGCATAGGATTTCCCGTATTTGCTCCTTGTTTATTCTCTTTAACTCTCCTTTTACTACCAATATATTTATAGAAACTTTTTTTGTTGTCTTTGACTGCAGTGGCCAAATCAAGTTCAAGTTGGGCTTTGACCTTTCTAATTTTCTCCCTACATAGCCTCGCTACATTTTTGTAGTTCTTCCAAGTGTCCTGACCATCCTTCCAGAGGTAATACAGTCTAATTTTCCCCCTAAGATCCAGCCTAAATTCTCTGTTTAACCAGGCTGGTCTTTTTCCCCAACGACTTGTCTTTCTACACATGGGGACTACCTTTTCCTGAACATTTCAGAATTCATTCTTAAAACACATCCATCCTTCCTGGACCTCTTTGCCTTTCAGGACTGACTCCCAAGGGACTCTATCAATCAAACTCATAAACAGGGCAAAGTCTGCCCACCAGAAATCCGGGGTGGTAGTTCTGCTGGTGCCCCTCCTAACTTCACCCTGTATTGAAAACTCTTATCATTTCTTGGCCACTATGCCCCTAAAGTCTTTCTTGATTCCCCTCAGACTTTCTGTTAGGATTTCCTCACCGCACATCTGAAAAACTAGCCATGGATAATAATCTGAGGGCGTACCAGGATGGAGACTTTCTTTGTAATGTCTCTTACCTGTGCCCCAGGGAGACAGCATACTTCCCTGTGGGTCATGTCTGGTTGGCATGTCGGGCCATCCTTTCCTCTGAGAAGGGAGTCACCAATGACAACTACTCTTTTTTTTTGCTTAACAGAAGAAGTTGTGATACAATGAGTAGATTGACTCGCCTTAGTCAGCTTCTCCAACCTGAATGGCCCTTCATCCATATAGTCTTTTGCCTGTCCCTTTGCTTCCAGAGCCTCATACCTACTGTGGAAGTGCACCTGAGGAGGTGGTGTAGGGTGGGAAGGGATATGCCTGCAGCCCTGAGCAGCAATCTGCCTCCATCCTCCCTCATCTCTTCAGTTATCTTCATTGGCCTTGTCATGGGAGGGTAGAGGATCCTTTATTGTGTTGCAACTGCCTGGTGTGTCTGCCTCAGGGATGGTAGAGTACGATTCCACTAATCCATCTCTTCCTCAGAGTCCCTGATCTTCTTAATCTCTCTACTTCCTCCCATAGCTCAACCACCATGCAGAGGAGGTCACCCACTTGGTTGCACCTTGCACATCTGTTGTCAATACAGGCACCCATTACCAGTGACAGGCTCTGGCATTCAGTACAGCTGGACACCTGGAGAGCTGCATGCCTTTGTGGCAGCACTGTCTGGGCTGCTGCATCCTTTCTGGCAGATGCAGAGGTTACAGCTTTCGGCCAAGTGAACACCATCTCCAAATATCTTCTTAGACAGCGATAACCACCAAATGAGCTCACCTCACTAGTTAGCTGCCCTGCCCTACCCGCCCTGTCTTTTCTGTTAGTGTGTTTGCTGATCACCCAAACCTTGTTGTTCCTAATAACTGAGGCTGTTTATCTAATTTTTTTTTTAAACAGCTGGCTTGCCATATGTGAATACCGCAAATAAGGTGCAAGTCAATGTCACCATTTATGGATATTTTACTTGCCCAAGCACTTTATCCAAGTGCTGCTGTGTGTAGGAATTTGACAGAGTGCATTGGTCCTGCAATAAGGTGAATCAGCTGCTGACTTTGTAATATGAACTGTGTAGTCCTGTCACAAAACAGACAGAACATACAGAATATAAATAGACTCTTCATGTGTGAATGGCCGGAGTATGAGGTGGGGGGGTTAAATGTATGCTACCAAGTTATCTTGGTCTCTGTACAGTCATTCTAGACCTCTTATTGCTGAGAGGTTTCTTTAAGAAATGTAAGTATTCTCCCCCCACCATCTCCCAGATTCATGTTTTAGAACCTCAATTATTATGTGTTTGACTTATTGATAGATTCTACTGGATGTTCTTTCCAACTGAAACATTCTCGATGGCAGACCGCATGCAGTGCCTGAGGATGTGAAAATGTATATTGTAAAGCAGCAAAGTAAAGCAATCTTCTTGAAGACTTAAAGGCAGTAAGAACTTATCTTTCTGCTAACAGGTGGGAATCATGGATGGGACTGAAGAATAAGGTGCTGTATCTGAGTATCCGTATAAACCACAGTGTCTAGAGCAGGAGTGGATGACAAGAAGGCACATACAAAATTCTCATAATACTTTTTGGTTTTGCTTACTGTAGAGGTTGAACAGAGTGCTAACTGATTGTTGGTTGATAGGGCAGCCCTGCTGATCATTGCACTCTCAGGTGATAATTGTTTTGTACTAATAAGGTTGATTACTTAACAAGGCTAAGGACTTTAAAAGGGACAGCTGGGGGGACTACAAGGCCTCAGTGCCTGAGCACCGGAGGAGAGAGCAGTATGTGCCCTGTGTGGTGGATGTTGAAGACTGTTAGACCTACAATACCAGCCAGGACATCAAGTGCTGGAAGTGTGGCCAGATCCACGTGCCCCCTGTGCTCCGGGGCGGCTTGCTGCCGGATTGGTGTTACATCGCCCGTCCTTGCCTGGATTCCCAACACTTACTGAAAACAAAGTAAAATTTTTTTTTTCTTTTCATAAAGAAACAGTAGGGTTTTTTACTGGGCTTTGTTCTCATGATGACCAGTAACACACGGCAACAGTACTAAGGCTGTATCTGCTATAATATCATATTATAAATATACCAAGGCAGCAATTTTCCTATGGAACTAGAATAAGGAGATGTATCTCTGTGTGTGTGTATATATATATGAAAAGCATATAGAAAGTCTATATATCTAAGACTTGGGAAACAAGGACTGATTTTGTTTCCTAAGATATAAATTTGAAAGGGCGACACTGAAGACCTGTTTATCATTTATTTTTATGTTCTCATTAGAATTAAAATACCAACTGGTTGCAACAGATCTTTAATTTTATCTTATTTGCCACTCCAGAATTCCCATGCTTAAATTCAAAGGAAGAAATTTGTATCTTGTTTGTTTGTTTTTACTCTGCAATCTAAATGGTTCACTTTTCTCTTAGGCCTCATCACAGAGTCACACAAGAAGAGTGGCTTGGGAAGTTGCTTGGGAAAAGGGAAGACACATAGGAAGACAGTAAGTACTTAGTGAGGGGAGGCAAGGGTTAAGGCCTGGAACCAGAGAACAGCTGGAATATGTTAGTTTTATAGGAAGGCAGCCCGGAGAGGGAGTGTGAACTACCAGCAGGTGGCTGGGAATGGCTGAATAACTCAGTGGTGGGACTGGAAGAGAGCTCTGCCTCTTACTGTGATGACTCAACTAATTTCAGCAGAAGACTGTTTTTCTTTATAACAGCGGACCTTTGTCAAAGCCCATTAAAGTAAATTTAGCATTTCCTTTAAATGTAATAGATTCTGGATTTGGCCCTGTTTGTTTTAACACTGTTTTTGTTTGCTGTATCTCATAAAGCTTTACCTTATTCTTTCACTGATGAGGGAAAGAGAGCTGGTTGACTGCTAGACAGGCTTCAAAGTGTGAGACACTGATGCATCCCTTGGAGAGACTGCCTCAAAGTCAAGCAGACACTGTTTTAAGAGAAGCTGCAAGCAGACAAGTGTGGGAAGAAAGGTCTGCTGGGGTTTCTCTCCCTTCTGCAGTAAGGAAAGCTTTGCTGACAGAGACAGCTGCTCTTACCACAATGCTGCTTTGCTGTGGTTTGCAGTACTGGTATACGTTCTCCAGAAGTCCTAGTCATAAAGTGGCCTTTGCTCTGGGTGGCACTATACAAACACAAGAGGCTGTCCCTGGCCCAAAGACCTTGCATTGTAGGTGTAAAATGAGAGATGACAGCAGGTGGACATGGAGACAGAAGCAGAAGGACCTAATGACAGTGCAGGTCAGGGAGCATAGCACAGCAGTTTTCTCAGCATTTAATTGGCATGGTGGTAAAAGTGTTTGAAGGAAGGATTTGAAGATAACAGGATCCTGCACAGGTAATTCTGAAAAGCTCCTCCCAAGTGTGAAGGGCAGTGTAGGATAAAGTGTATATGTTCTTATTTGACAATCTAACCACGTGGCATTCGGCAGGATTGGAAGAAACAATACTGGAATAACGAAGACATGAGAGCTTGGAGAAGACTTTCATCTATATGGAGGGGTAGGAAAGCTTTACCTCATGCACTAAGCAGCAAGGCTCTGTAATAGCTGTATGTAGCTATTAGGAGAGGACCTATAGAGAAATCTAAATTGAAGATGACACCTGGATTATGTATTTGATCAATGGGCAGGGTGGCAGTATTATCCACTGTGGATATGACAGGAGACCTTGTGTAAGGTTAACTTAGAGAGAGAGAAGGTTGGGGAGAGTAACAGCTCTATTTCAGCTGGTGATCCAGAGGGAGCTCTCAGAGAATGAATGATAAAGTGTGTACAGAAAGATGCGGGTGTTGGGGAACTGAGGTAGTTTGTGTTGGCATGTCTGCACTAGAGGAATTTGTGTTTGAAGTCAAAAGATGTAATGTTTGGGTGGTTGGGGGGTGGAGAGTGGGGAAGACTAACCAAGTGCAGAGACCCAAAGAAGTTGCAGTGTAGGTGTACGATTAGAGACTCCAGATGTGGACGGGAGCACAGGGAAGCAAAATACTTGATAGAGCTGGCAAACTGGAAGGGACGATCACTGCAATTTCTCCATAGAGCCACTGCGAAGACAAGCAGATATTAGAAGTGAAAGAAAATTTTAAACCTTAAGTCAAGAAAGAACAGAGAGTCATGAAGAGTGTTGCTCACTGTTGATGCCGACTGAGTGAGTATGGGGCTGGTGTACCTCAGAAAAAGTTCAGGCAGAAAAGAGAAAAACAACTTGAGAAAGTACATACCAATATCATATGAAGGTGAGCATACTGAGGGTTGATATAGGAAAATTTTCAACAGAGATTATGAGAGAGGTTTTTTAAAGATAGGAGATCTTAAAATTTGAAGGAACAAGCTGCAGCTAGAAATAAATTCCCTTATGACTGAAACACTGGTCACTAATGTAGTTTTCTGTGTTTCTTTTCATGGTTATATCCTTGCTGTTGTGTTTTTCCATGTCTTTGTTACTTTGCCAGAGCAGTATGTAAAATGTTCAGATTTGTGATGAGACTCAGTGTTTATGAATCTTGGTGTTTTGCAGATAACAAACCCACTTTTTCCCAGCTTTATATTCTTCTAAGTTCACAAAAGAACTGACATTGGAGAATTTATAGAAGTGTTTAACAGAAAAGACAGTTAAGGATTGATACTTATTTTCATTACAACTAACCAAAATTTTTGTTCCAAGATACATTCCATTGAAACTATTGCACTGTACTCCAACGAAACTATACTAATCCAGTAGAGGCATTGGGTATCTAATATTCTGAGAAAAGATTCAGTACAGATTGCTTTCTAAGAAAAAAACCCAGTAACCTATTACAAAATAATTTTGGCAAATACAAAATTGTAAGCTGCTTGGCATTTCTCATCAAGCAGAATATTGGTTTAAACTCATGTATAGATAATGAACTGGCAGTTTGCATAGGAGCTTTCATGACAGTAAGATAATAAACACTGGCATGGATAAATTGTCATGAGTTGAACAAAAAATCCTTGTCAAATTCTCATTTTGATGAGGACAGTGCATTTGATTATAATGAAAACAAATGTGCTGGTGGCTCCTTGCAGCAGTAATTTTGCTGTCCAGGATGACAGAGTTAGTTCTGAGAAACTTTTTAATTGTTTTATCCACATAATGGCATACTGATCACTTTTATGTCACTGGGCAAGGAAATAATCTTAACAACAAAAGCTAGATTTCATAGCAGAGGTATGACTTTTATCTTTAATTCTTTATTTGTGGCAGCACAAATGAAAATAATTGTATAGCATGATGACTAGTACAGTGGGATACATATGGCCTGTGTGTTTGAGCTGGATAAGAGCCAATACAGAGAATATGTACATATATGTGACTTGAGTTTAATACAAAAATGTTGGCAGGAGCCCTGATAGTGTGGCTATCTAAAATATTTCCCCTGAACCCGGTTCAGAGGGTCTGCAAAAGATAACTGGCTTCCCTGTCGTTTGCCAGGATTCCTGTCAATGTCTCAGCAGATGCTGGTTACATTTTCAACTGCCACCTACTTCCCTGAGTACTATGGATGCAGTTGCATGAGTCAGAGCTTCGTTCCCAAATGTATCTATCTCCTGGCCTCACTCAGGTGGGAGTCAAAGTGGCTGCACGATAGAGCCACATCAACATTTTGTGTGGTGTTGGAAACAGATCTGCTTGAATCGTTTGATAGCTTGATTAGATCTGGTTAAATCTTTACTTTCATTGGGTATTCATAAACTCAGTGCATGAAACAGGAAAACAGACGGTGTCTGTTTACCTCAGGTTTTTGTGAGCAGCACTACATCAAATAAAAAGTAATTACTTGAAGTGCATAGCCTATTGATCACACAACTGAACTGAATCTGCCACGTTTTTATCACAGTTAAAAAGTTGAAATTTATAGACGATCATACAGATCATAAAACAATAAGAATAAAATTACCCTAGTTTCAAAAACTTATCTTAAAACTTAGGGAAGGTAAGAGGTATGATATTTTTTTTAGAGTGTATACTTATTTGGAAAATAGAGGAAAATATTTTGGATTATACATTAAGAGAATGCATACATTTTGATACCTTGTTTCACTAAATCAGATATTTTTCTCAAAACCATGGGTGATTATACTTGTTTAATTTAGGAAAAATTGTTTTGTTTATGCCTTACCTGTCTTTGGTTTTGGTAATATCAGAAGCTGAAGAAACCAACCAATTTCTTTGTCCTTCAGAATGTTACATTGCTACTAAAACTTTCCAACACTGAACATTTCACTGATTCCCTTTTCTTTGCCATCTGTCTGAACTGGCCTCCTTCCAAACAATACTGCTTTCCCAATGGATATGATTGTCCTACTACAAGACTTCAGTCAGGGTAAGGAAAATTCACATTGTGTTCAGTTGTTTCTTTGGTAGTGCATATAAATATTGAATGGTCGTGTACGCTTACAGTTTGTAGATTCTAAGGTGCATCCTAAAAAACCTCTGTTGTCAAAAACCCTGACTTGTGCTCTGCTTTGTTGAAAACCTGATGCTCACTGTCAAAAATATTTGTGCTTTCTGTAATTATGTTCTGTGTTAGTTTGTTTATTTTGACAATTACTTTATTACAGTATCTGCATAATCTTCAAGAATGTTTTAAAATCTGGTTGGCCTGATTAAAAAAATGTCAAGTTTCAGATTATACACAGCATTGCAGAAGTGTTAATTCAACACTTTGGAAATAGTTGTTTTTTTCTTAGAAATTCAACATGAAACGTTTTAGGAAAGTTAGCATATTTTAGAAGCTGA
Source organism: Aegotheles bennettii (assembly GCA_013398125.1). Lineage (NCBI taxonomy): Eukaryota > Metazoa > Chordata > Aves > Caprimulgiformes > Aegothelidae > Aegotheles > Aegotheles bennettii. Next base: position 440,347 of record VZRW01013719.1, on the reverse strand, counting down.
GCACTTAGCCATGTGCCATTTAATGGACTGTCAAGTTGGCCACAAAATCGCTAATCTCTTCTTGACCAATATCTTAAGAACTTTAGATTTATTTAAATTATATATTGAGGTCATATATTGCTTTAGGTATTGCATCATATCTAAGGACATCAACAGAGAAATTACATCCCATAGATATAAGAAAATGTAATGCATCATTAAAAATACATATGAAAAAGCATTGTATTTTTACGTGCACAAGTGCATTAACTGTTGAAAAGGTGGAGAGGTCTCATTTCCCCTTCTTCCTTTATGCTAGAATCACTTTCATGCTAGTAATTAAATAGTGCGTTTTATAGTGAGCAATTGTAATAAAAACCCATCAGACACTGACAACTTCCTTTAAGAGGAGCATATTACATTATACTCTGAACTATGTAGATCATCTCTGGACAGTGATAGAATTTCTTGTTGAACAATTAACTCTGTGTATCCCAGGGCATCGCACACCCAATCTTTTTTTTTTTTTCTTTTGCTATTGTATGCACTCTCACAGTAAAGGGAGAACATTTCTTTAAGAAAGAAGAATGTTTTAGGTTATCTGTAGTCCTGGTTTCAAGAATTGATTTTCATCCATTCAAGTGAAAGAGTGAACCTTTGGTCTCAAGATTTGTTGCTGTGTCAGAGTCGCTTCCAAATTCTTCCAAATTATTGTTTAGGAGCTTGACACAATTGCCTTCTCATGCAGACAGCTCCAGAGTTAACTGAATCCTGTGCATGCTGGGACAAGACACCGGGAGTTCAGTCAATGGTTTGAGGCTACACATGGAGGGTAATTCAAAGGTGTCAGCACTATTTATGCCTTCCCTAAGCCATAACTTGAAGACTTGCATTTCTTTTACACAAAGGCCCTTTTCCAGTGCTCTGGCAGTACAAATGTGGCATTTTCTTAGCCTGTTCTGAACTGGATTTCAAAAGGAGAGACAGGAGTGGCTGAAATCACAGCAGCTCAGAACAATTTCACTCCAAAGGCAGATATGATCAATAAAACTCATATGTTAAATAGCTTCCTACTGAGTCTCTACCTTGATAATCTCCAGAGGCCTCCCAGCAGAAACAGAAAATACCATTCATTCTCTGTTTTTCAGCTGGAGTTCCATAAGGTGTATTTCCTGCACCAGTGTAAGCTTCTATAACAAGAAAGATCTCCTCCTTTTTTGGTTTTGAATGTGTTCAGTACAAAAAGCAATTTACAGTTTATTATTTTTTCCAGTGTTGCTGTGAGTTATTAATGTATTATCTGAAAGATTTATTTTTTTTACCCCAGTGATCAGCATTCAGTGTAACCTGCTGGAATTGTATCTGGATTCCATTTTGTGCATATGTGATGTTGGTTTACTGAATTTTCTTTACTAAACAGACACTCGGCACCTAACCCATAGTGCAGGGTGTGGCTTTACAACCAGATTATATTTATTACTCTGGAAAGCTATTTGGAAAAACACCCCAGACTCTAACTTGCATGAAAATGAACATATTCTCATGTAGATTCCTCAAGAGGAAGCTGGCAGAATTATCAAGTATGAAAACGGGGAGTCTGCCCACTTCACCAAAGTTTGCCCAAAGGCTTGGAAGCAGCTAAATTAGTGGGTAATATTAATATCTTGTTTTTACTGTGAAACAGATGCACACTGCCAGATCTTTTTCCTGTGACAAAAAACCCCAACAAAACGAAAATCAAACCTAATAACTTAGCATGTTGTATATGTTAGATATAAATAGAACGAGTTCCAAACTTCAGCTAGCAACTTTGCTATCAGTTCCTGAGAGATGAGAATCAGGCCTTGTAGTTAATAAGGGATTCACTGTTATTTAATTACATGAATGTGGTCAGAAACAGTCTTACTGACCAGAATGTGGAAATAGAATCGGATTGTAATGTTAAGCGTATTGTTTTGTTGCAAGCAGTGTTTTTTGGATTAGCACTGTTGACCCTGAGCCCTGTGCTTGTTGACACATAACTTGGTTGCTAAAAATAGGCCTATGCATGGTATTTATTTAAAAATGTTTTGGTCTTTTTTTGGGAGATTTGGATAGAGATAGTAGGAGAGAGTGAAATCTGGTTCACAGTACTTGTAAAATATGCAAAATGTTTACTGATGCTCATTGCTTTTGTAGACTTTTAGTTTCCAAATTAATCTGAGAAATGATTAGTCTGTAGTGTTGGATTTATCTCATTGTTCTGCTGTTTCTGGCAGTGCTTAGATCACCATCATGCCAAATCCCAAGGGGAAGTGGTGGCTGGAGGACAATTGCTGCCAGCAATTCCTGTCTTACTGCCACTGTAAACCTGGGTGAATATGCTTGCTCCACGAAGAGCCTGTGTGTGAGAACTACCCTTTGCATGTAGGGTGTTCTTGTAGTAGAAGATATGCTGCATGTAACAATAATAATAGCCTGAAAATTATGATCTGAATGGTCTTGTTTCCCTGTTTTTCCTTCCCATGCCAGTATCACTGTTGTTGAGGCTCTATAGAGCAGAGCTGCAGCATGACACACTGTATTTGTCTTCTCTGTTTGCTGTTGCCCTTCCATGGCAGACCTCAGAATGGGTTAATTAGTCTGAGGTGCCTCAGCAGGTGTACCTCCTAAAATCTGACCACACAACTGAGCCCATACCAAATGCTGTACCTCTCACATATGAATAGCCCCTCCAAAGTCAGCAGGACCACTCAGATAAGTTAAAGCTCAGCATACAGGTCAGCATTTTTAGTGTATGTCTTTGCCTTTTGAAAATGGCTATGCCAATTTGTGTTTTGAAACACAGTGAAAGAGAAGCCCCTCCCACACCCAGAGCCAACCACAAAAATACTCTGAATAGCAAGGGCAGCAGAACATGTCAGTCATGCTACCCTTGCACTACCCAGACATCTGTGAAAATTTCATGCTTCTGTGAGCAGATTCTCCAAAGGGCTGAATTTGACTGTAAGTCTTTCAGGGAATACTTCAGTTTTCCCTTTGTGTGCCTTTTTGTTGTGTTTTTAATTGTCCTTGGTACTGAAAAGAAAAAAAAAGGCACAAATTAAATAAAATATGTAAACAACAGGAGGGGGCAGGCTTCAATGGACCAAAAGGGAGAAAATCAGACTAGCTGTAAACCTGGAAATGCTGTTCACAACTCCTAGTGCGTGCAGGAAATGCAGCACATATGGCACATGGAATCACCTGGAGCTAGGCCTCTTTGTTGCACCTTGGCATAGGAGAGCAGGAACAAAGCAGAGATGCAGATTTTAACCCTCAGTTGTCTGATGTCTGGTAAGGATCAGCTGAAGCCTGTTCTTATACTTGGCTTCCAGATCATGAATGTAAGATGTTAAAAATAGAATCGTTACTGAATGCTCTCGTCTGTACTTAAATGTGGATAGCAGTGCATTTTCTTAATAAAAAACTTTTGAAATAATTCTTTCTAGTGTTTAAGAAATACATATGAATGTAATTGTGCCTTTTCTTATACAAAAGTTGAATTTTATTATAACAGCACTTCATTTATGATTCTCTTGCAAAAGCTGTTTCTGATATTATGCTTTTAAGTGAGACTCTCAGTGTGCCTTACAATCATTAATGAATCAGACTTTAGATAACGACAGTGTAGGTATGGCAGCATATCATTATACAGGGGAGTAGAGTGAAGCATGAGGATGTAAATATTTACTACGTCTTGCATGATGTTGAGGAAAAGATAGCTCTAAGGGTAGGATGGAGTTTTTTACTGTTCATAGTGTGCTCATCATAAAAAGGATCTTTGAAAAATTCAAACCATTCCTAACTTTTGCTCAACGTTGGCAAACATTTTTGTCAGGAAAAAATTAAAACAAGTTTTTAAAAAGGGTCAGAACATCTGATACTGAGTACTTCTCCACAGCTGATTTTTTTTTAAGATGATTTTCTCTATTTTGAGAAATTAAAACCAAAAAGGTTTCTGCTGCTCCTTTTTTTTCCTCTTGTCTTTTTTTTTTTCTTTGGCATGGCATTTTTCATTTATTTGGAAAGAAAGAGGGATAAAAATCTTCAGAATGAAAGAAAATACTTTCAGGTTGATGTCAATTCATGTTTTTTTTTTTTTAATACAAGAGATCCTCCTCCAAGCCGCAAATGCTGCTGCTTCTGCCTCCCTTCCTGCTCTAGAAATGTATTTCATTTATTCAGCTTACTGTACCACAAATCTCCTCAATATCACTAAGTATGTGCCCTGCCTATAATAGTAATGCATGTGCACCTCTGGTCAGTTTTTCTGTCAGAATTTATATGTTTTTCTGTATTTCATGCACTTCTACAACAAAATAGGTATTAATTATTATATATCAAGCTCTGAAGAGAACAACAATTTTTGCTTGTTTATTTTGCAGCAATATCATCACTATCCCAGGCTGATATTGCACAGCTATATGATTAACTGGAATCTTAACTTTTGAAATATAGAAGTGTAAGATTTCAAACTTATGGGAATGGTTATATGTATTTTCAGAAACTGAACTGACCTTATGCAGAGATTTTCAAAACAGGCCTAGAAGAAGGAATGGAAAATGCCCAACAAAGTGTATGCATTCAGAAGTTTTAAGAATGTTTTTTATATTTAAAAGATGACAATTCCTTAGAGCCCTAGAAAAAGGGAAGCTGGTAAACAGTGGGACTTCACTTCTGCATTAATAAAATTTTTGAAATGTTGCTGTATATTGGGGTCATGTAATCAATCTAATACTTAATCTGTGTACAAAATAAAATATAATTTTAAGTTTTATATTTAAAAAAAACCAGTGGGCTAAGAACATAGTGCTGCCTATGCTGCATCAATTGCCAGAAAAACAGTGTTTGTTCAGTTGAGACAAGGAAAGCCAGGTCATTTTGGCTGTAATTAGCAATTACTGGGGAGAAGGACTCTACTTTAGAAAATGGTTTGTTTGCTGCAATTGAAATTTGATTAATCAAAATTGTCCCATGTTGTTGCTACACACTGTTTTCAGAAAATATCTTTAGTACAGTAAAATTTATTTCAAAGTCACCAGGAAAGAATAACATTTAACTATAAGCAAGTGAGTCAAGCTGCCTCTGCCTGTGTAGGCTGATTTTAACAGACACAAGTTCTTCTGAGCTCTGGACAGGAGGCAACTTCAGTCTGAAAGATCCACAGCTCTTTTAGTGCTTCTTTTTTCCTCAGCTAACATACACTGTGACAATATGGGGTTTTTGGACCAAAGCTGACTTGTATTTGACTGCCCTGAAGCAGAGAGCAGAAGAACTTGTATCTGGAAATCGAACACAGTTGGATTTTTCAGTGAAGGTGTTTCAGAGAAGACTTAAATTCTTGAGTCTGACCCTAACTGCTGTGGTCTCACTTTTGTGTCTGCACTGATCTTGAGACCTGGTGCCAAGTAATCCTCTCTTTGGCAAGATAAAGTCACTACATTATCATTTTGCATTCTATAGCACTCACGTTTGTGTCCTTTTTTTATTGTTATGAGATTTAAATTTTGTAAATGTGCTGAAGGTTGCCTCAATTAGGAAAATTAATTGAGTTTTGATAGCTTAGTGGAAGAAAAGTTATTGAAGGACAACTGATTTCTTGAAATTTGCCACCTAAAATCCCAAAGAGAGAGTCGGAAAGATTCTCGGAGAGGGCACACCCTGAAGGGTTAAGTATGGGACAAATATGTGACTTCAACTGTCCAACCAAGTGCCCTAATTTTTATATGATAAAAAGGTATGAGGAGTAGGTTTCCAACACTAATGTTATTTTACAAATGACAATGAAACAAGAATTTTTTAGCTAGCCCAAACTGTTTACTAAGTGGGCATTTATTTTTGAGTTTTCTCAATCTGCATTTTTAAGAAAACACACCTATTTCTTGCATAAAAAAAAGAGAAAACATCTTCCAATGTTAGTGGCACATGAAGCCACTGACAATGACTGAAGTCACTTCTGCTGAAGTCACCAAGCTTAAACTTTATATTGTGAAAGAATATAGAAAATGCTTTGATGTCTCAAAGTCTTCTGCTGTTCCCTAGAGCTTTTTACACCAGCTACTGACCTTCTCAGTTGGAGAAAATAGTGATTTGGAGTCGGAGAGGAAAGGTGTTCAGTGAAGAAACACAGTGCACGAGAGGAGAGTTTCATGGGCTTTGATAGGCAAACGCAGGAAAGTAAACACAGCCTGCTGGATTACAACAGGTTGGTAAATACAAATGCAGTAACGTTTCCATAGAGCTTTCTGTAGAGGCAACTGTTGTATGCAATGTATCATGTTGTTTTATTATTATCATATTTTACTAAGTTGCATGCCTTTCTTCTTTTTTAGTTTACTAACAAATGCTGTTTGAAGTTAGTGAATGATAACACTGAGGGACATTAAAGTTTAAGTAATGTGGAAAAGAGGTATTACAAAGCAGGTAAATCAATCAGTATGAGAGTCTGTTGGGATCTGTGTTTTTGGCTCTTAGTGTGCACTCAGAACACAGTCTTGTGTCCTAGGTCTCCTGTTGTAAACCATACTTGTACCTTGCAACAGTACTGGGACTTGAGACAAATCCAGCTCCTGTGAACTTTGTGGCAAAGCTCCCACTGAACTTAGTAAGAGGGAGAGGAACGCTCAATTGCTTTTGTCAAGCGCAAGGAGGTGCTGATGAAATAGTCTGTGTCAATCTGAATTGCTTTCGTTCATTACACAGGGAGTGATCCCTTAGCAAAGGAGAGGGAACATAAATGAAATCTTTATTTAACATCAAGACGCTGAAATTTAGGCTGCACATTTTAAGTACAAAACTGGCCTTTTGCTTGGGCGTTGACATGCTAACATTTTTTTCCTTTCAGCTCATCCTTTTTAACATTCTGTGTTTTTTTTTTACCCATGCAAAATTGTCAAAATATAAATACTTTTTTATTGGCAAGATACACTAATGTCAGTAGTAAAAGGAGAGTTGATATGAGAGGCTAAATTACTGTGGACAAATATTTCTGAACTATTCTAAATTGCTTCTTTTTAACTATTCACAGGTTTGGGCTGGCAGATAAGTTCCACTTATTCACTTTCATAGACAGAAATTTCATACTTCTTTTGCAGAGAAGTTGAGAGGAGGGAGCCATATTTTGCTGTCTGTTCTCGCTATCTTTGAAGTATTTAATTGTGTTTTATTTGAGAGTTCTGAATGGAGAAACATTTTTCTAAAACCAGAATTCTTCCTCAAGGAGAAGGCTAGTGCAGTTTTCTAACACTGTCCTACTTGGAAAATTTCTTGTGACTATCTCTGTGTAATATGATATACAAGGACAAATGAAGGAGGCAAGGATAAAAGATTTATAACCTAAATAATGCCAGGACACCTACTTCCACCTATACCAGACTATGCCATACATTAATAACCTGAGCTTATCTTCTTGTAAAAGAAAAGAAAAACCCAGACTTTTCTGTTCTTACACAGTTAACTCGCAGGACTGGTAGGTTGGCTGGGAAGCCAGCCAAGCTAATATATGTATGTGCATACTGTTTGTATGTATGATGAGGAGTACAGTGATTAGTTTTGCTTTTTTTTGAAAGATGAGAAGAAAGATTTTTGGTTTATTCATATTTTCATTTAACAATAAAATCTTCATTTTGTTTTCTCAGTATGATTAACTCATGTGACACTTTAGTTGTCAATCCTGTATCGTCACTGTGTCTTTTTATTCTAGTGAACATTTCCACTGATTTTAGCAAGGTTACTTTCAATGCTTGATCATGTGTGAATTGACACAACAGCCTACAGCCTATTTTGATTCCTTTTATTCTGTAGATTTTTGCCTATGCAACTTGTAATAATTTCTATGAAGATGTCACAATCTGTTCTATCAAAATTACTTACAGATCCTGTTGTTCAGGGATCATTAAAATGATAGATAGCTATGGTCTCTCTTGTTAATGTGTGCTTAGGGAGTCCTTCATTTACACAATAGACTTATTCAATTTTTGGTGAAATGTAATTATTACTCTTACACAGAAGGCACATACTTGATCTAAATACGGCTTGCTTATTTTTTAAACAAATTGTATAAAAATACTTATCCTTCTGAGAGTGATGACATAGATTAGGGAGTCAATCCACAAAGCTCCACTTTTAGCCTTACAAACTAATTGCCTTTACCTTGTAATCTGAAGGACTGACGATTTCACATGGCATTGGACTGTTAGTAAGGTTGCCAAGAAATCCAGCTGCCACAGAGGCAGATCAAGGCATGCCTGATGGCTCAGGGTGGCTGGAAATAATGGGAAGCTGACTGGGAAGAAAGGTCTTGGTCTACACATGTGAATTCCTCTCTTCACCAGCTCATCTGAGTTCACTACATTCAGAGGTCAGAAGAGGTACGGTTACGATGGTCCAGTACTGGTTGTGGAGCTGTGTATGAGAACATTTTAAGCATGCAAATGTTTGAAAGTATCAGGCACCTTGAAAACTGTACTCTAACTGGTTTTTATCCATAGCATTTTTATTTAGCCCTTTTTAAGGAGAATGGTGATATGATTTGTAAAACAACTTCTTACTCAAATGCTCCTTTGATGTTATTATCTTGATTACAATGCCGTTTCTTGGTAAGTCGTCTGTGCTGTCGCTGAGTAGCGACGGGGTAAGGATCTAAAACAGAGGAACAGAGAAGAAAATTCTAGGTGTAATCCTGCCAACATTTGTTACTGTGCCATTCCCTCTAATGGGACTGGTCATAGCAGTAGGCTACATTGCTTAGCTAATGGTTCATAAGGTTGAGCCCTATGCTTGACTCAGTCCTCTTAGACTCTGTGAGCATGTGGGACAACATGAACTGGGGGATGCAAAGTGGTCTGGGGAGCTGCTTTTTGCATAAACTCAACAACTGATCTCAGGACTGCTGACTGCACCTGGTGCAGCATCTGTTAGTTAGGGTCTTGTGTACTCAGTTGTACTTTCAGCTTCAACTGGGCATGAGAAATCACACACCTTAGAGAAAGAAACTAAGTAAATGGATTGTGTCATTCAATTTCAGGGGATTTATCCACCTTGTCTTGTAATTTTTACTTACATGAATAATCTTTATTTACCCATTCTTAATTTGAATGAGATTACTTGCAGCACTGTTAATGTGAGTAGCAGGTACAGGATTAGTTCCTGTATTTGTCAGTGGTGCCAAAAGCGATAAAATATACAATAATTTGGTTAGACTTTCAATTATAATCTGAAATTAAAGAGCTTTATTTTGAAGCTGTTGCTCTGAATAGCAAGTATTGATACTTGTAATTGAATTCTGAGGTAGAGCTTTTTCCATATGTTTGTCATGCAGGAAGCTCTCTCTTTATGTGAGATTCACTTGGCAGATGAACGGTCGCCACTTAGTAACAATATTAAATTCCACATTTCAAGAGTAAAAAGGACTGGAATCTGCTTCTAAGGTAAAATATTTAATCTATTTCATATATCAAAATCCTATAGCCTGAATTAGTAGATTGAGAAGCATTTTGATAAATATTTGAGTATGAGCTGTGACTAATTTGTATTAGAGTTGTACTTTGAACTAGTGTAATTTGTGTTGGTAGGACCGCTTGATGAGGCAGGCCCTGATCCTGAAAAATGCTCCAGGCAGACCTCTAGTGAGAACTTATCTACCTTGAGCAATTTTCAGGACTTGGAGCTAAAATTTGACATAGTGTGAATAAGGGTGGCAGAATGAAAACAAATACTGGGACAGCAAGCCTGTTTTCCACACATACAGTCTTGGTTTTGTCTTTTTTTTTTTTTGTGCTTTTTGTACTTGTCTAGCTTGATTGATGTATTTATTTGTATTTGGTTCATGTGCAACTTTTAGCCTTCATGTAATTAAATAGAAAATATTGGGAAATTAATAATTTTGGCAAATATTATTTTTTCAATGTCCAGGACTTTTGCTGCTAGATAAATGCTCTGAACTTTTATGTAAGGCTTTCTTTCACACTGAGTAAATGTCTCCTCAGTAAAGAAAAACTGGGAAAAGGAAATCTGAAAAATATGGACAAATTAGGTATATTTCTTCAGCCTCAACTAAAATCGATGCTAATAGCCAAAAAGCTGTTTACAACACAACCTTGAAGTAGTTTGAAGACAAGATGTGAATCATATCAGTTATAGTGTTTGCAAGTCACTTTATATGCAGGGACGTATGGTGACCCTGACTCCAATCATAGCTTATTTGACTAAGAACCAATAGTAGACAGTGAACGTAATCCTGTTGTTTGTTCACGGTAAGAGATACTGTATGTATTACCACTTTGAAACAAGGAATGCAAGAAGTCTTGTGCATTGAAGTACCCTAAATTTTTTGGAATCTGACTTCTCTTCTCCAAGGCCAGCTTCCTTACTGGTCTGGGAAGGTGACTCAGTGCTCTTGTCAACACCTTGGCCTTTTGCTCCATCAGAAGTATTCAGGATACAGCAGCAGTTGACTGTCAGGTGGCCTACAAGAAAAGCTGGAAAGGGATTTTTTACAAGGGCTTGTAGTGATAGGACGAGGGGTAACAAGTTCAAACTGAAAAAGGGTAGCTTTAGATTGGATATTAAGAAGAAATTCTTTAATGTGAGGGTGGTGAGACTCTGGCCCAGGTTGCCCAGAGGAGTTGTGGCTGCCCCCTCCCTGGCAGTGTTCAAGGCCAGGTTGGGTGCGGCTTGGAGCAACCTGGTCTAGTGGGAGGTGTCCTTGCCCATGGCAGGGTGATTGGAACTAGGTGATCCTTAAGGTTCCTTCTAAGCCAAATCATTCTGTGATTCCATATTATGATATAAATCCTTCCATTATTTTTTCCTTTGAAATTACATAAAGGGTAATCACAGTCTGGCCTTGAATAAAGACTTCACATTCTCATTTATGATAGGTATTTCAAATGTTCCTTTTCATATTTTGTAAACTGCTGGACTGACTTTAAAGCAAATATGACAAGTAGCTAAAACCTGCTGTCTTCAGTTGCACTAGTGATTGTAGCTATGTGAGAACTGGCTTGGTGTCTGAAATGAAAAATGGGTACCAAAATACCTAGGTTTGGAGAGACTGCCTTTGAAGATACATGAATAAGGTGAAAGAAAAGGACATTTTATTTTATTTTTTTTTTTAGATGACCAGTGTGTGACAGTGGCTTTTAGTCTGGTTAGAAAAAACACAAGATTAAGATACAGAGGAAGGGTTTATAAACCTAAAAGCTCACCTGTTGTTCTTAGTTATATCAGACGGTCTATAAGAATACATTACTTTATCAGACAAAGCTTCCTTGTCTTATAGCTGTAGACACCCTGGCTACTACTTAAGATACAGAAGCACTATGGAAGAATAAGGAAACAATATATGAAAAATTACAGAAATAATTTGACATTCTAGTAAAAATAGGAGTTTCTGTTGGATGTACAATAGGCAGTCTGGTAGAGTTAGATAATTGTCTTGGCATCATTAATAGCTCGAGTTAGAAGAGAAGATTTAGGAAATTGAAATTGATATGTCCGAATACCTAAATGAAGAACAAGATTTGCATATTTTTGATGACAGACTCATTCGTTTTTCAAGACGTGCTCATCTGCAATAGAAAGGAGAAGACCACCATAGACTGCAACAATAAAAGCAAGGGCAAAATTTGGCCATGTCTCAAGGGGAAATGACTAATCTTTCTTAATTTGTTCTGAATCTGCATATGCAGAGCTCAAATACTCTAACTTACATTTTAAAAGTCTTCTTTGGTCCCTCGGCTATTAAAAGTCATAATAATGTGAGATCAAAAAAGCAGAAAAAGCTTTTAAAAAATTACTCTTTTAAATACTCTTTTAAAGTCATTCTAAAGTCCCATTGAAAGAAGGTATAAAAAATAAATCATACCCACCAGATCTTGTATTTTCACAGTTGCCAGGGAGTTAGCCACGAAACTCCCATTAAAATCAATGGCAGTTACTAAAATCAGTGGCAGTTGTGTAATTTGATTTCATGTAAACTTCAGAAATTTTAAAGAATATAACAATCAAAATAGTGGGGAAAAAATAAAGTATCAGAGTAGATAATAGATAGCTAAATGAGCCAAACATCTAACAAATTAAATACATCAAGTTATGTAAGACTATAATGGGGATTGTATAGGGTTTCAGAAAATAAAATTTCTTGAGAAGTTGAAGGAAAATGGAATAAAAGCCATCAGGTATAATTGCTGTGAGAAACAGCTTCCTGCTGAGACAGAAGAGGTTTACCATCAGCACTGTATAAATGTATCCCAGCAAGTACAACAAACATAAAAGTAGATGCATCACAAAATCTAGAGTTAGGAGGAGTTTATATAAGCGTATAAACATACCACATGTGATGGAGAAGAGATAGAACAAGGGGAGAGGTGGAGGGGGAAGGAAACGTGGGAGAAAATGAATATTGTACTGTGGTTGAGGAAGAAAGCAGAGGATTGATAGGATATGGCTGACTGAGGTACATGGGAAGCATGTGCTCTCTCGGTCGAAGAAGGATGATTCTGATGAAAGTAACCAGTGCAGGGAGAAGCTAACTCTTTACAGCACAGGTTTTTTTATCCAGCAGATATGTTCAGCAAAGTAACTCACTAATTCCATAAAAAGTATTACAGTAAAACATAGGACTTCTTTTTCCAGTATAAATGTTGTAAATCCAAGTTCTGTCTAATTCACTTCTGATATAGAAGATTTCAGACCTGTGGTAGGAAGTTTCAAAAGAAAGAGAAAGCCATTACCACCTGCATTCCTTTTAGTTTTAGAAAATGGAGGTGCTTATGACCCTTATAAAATCTCACACAAACAAAAATGGATAAAAACTCTCTCCTCAAAAGCTGCTATGTAGAAATGGTCTCCCAGAGAGGCAAGCAAATAAATAAAAACAATGTTGTTGATAAAAATCTATTTGCAAACATTAAAAAGAAGGCAAGTTTTGTAATGCATATGAAGAATGATAAAATTAAATGTCACCAAACAAAGCTCACTAACTGTTCCTATCTGTGCAACTGCTGAAGTGAATAGAAACTTGTTATTTTGTTTATGGTGAGACTGGGGCAAAATCTCAGACTCTAGAGGAAAATCAAAGTTAATTGAAGATAAAGTATTTACTCACAATAGAATGCATTGCCAAATGAAGCATTAGTTGTTAGAATTTTTCAGATCTAGGAAAACATCCTCTTTCAAGGAAATTCAGAAACAATGTAGCTGTTACAGAAGGGAGCAAACTTAGACGCCCCATGAAAAGTTGCCGTTTCTATGGATGTTATATTATTGGAACCTGCGAAGAGCTATAAGAACCAAGACGTGACATTCTAACAGTAAATGAACAATGCAAAAACCAGTTGAATTGTGAATTGCTTATAGGTAACATACCTATTTACTATGACATTTCACTTTAAAAAATTAACTGCTAAATTAAGCTGGCTTTATGCCATAAAGAGCATATTTAAGAGCAGTGTTTCACAGGTTGTCAAAATTGGTGATTTAATACACATGCTATCTTTGAAGCTGTGTAGCAATTCAGAAGCAAAATTTGGTGTCATCGAGAGTCTGTGTAAGCTCTCTAAACTAACAAACTTTGTAGCATATGAAAGTAAAAGATACTGCTCTGAGTACAAAGCAAAAGAAGGTATAATAAACCCCAGAACAGTTTGATAGAAGGACAAACAGCAAGAGAACACAGGTAAAGGTTTTGAATAGATGCCAAAAACTAGAAGACACAACAGAGATAAACAAAATACACAGTGAAGATGCAATATCATAAAATACTGTAATTTGGGCTGTCAACATGAATATAGTGAGTTCAGAACAGAACAACTGAGTTAGCTGTTATGGGATATTTAACCACAAACTGCCAGAAACTGAGGCTGCTTCTGGTAATACATATTCAAATACAGCAAACATGTTATTGTGGAAAATTATATATGTCATGGACATATATAAAATCACACTATAAACTTTTTGATTGAATTTCTTGAATTTGTCCACAAGGCATCAACAATTTGTCTTTTGCAGACTTGACATCTGAAGAAGTGATAGCTTCAGTGCTGTTTCCCACAGTATCATGGGAGTAATTATAACTACATTTGCACAGTAAGAAGACTTATTTTAGACTGTGAGTATTCTCATGAACAAACTGGATTGTCACAAACTCCACAGGCATTTGCACAAAAGTTAAGAACTTCTAGGATTACCTCCTATAGCATTTTTCCAAGCGTTGTTAACTGAAAGGTGCAATCAGATTCAAGGAAAAAGAATTTTTGTTGTCTCAGTCCATCAGGATCTCTGAGATTATTTGGGTAGGTGGAGAAACTATGATTGATGGCTGTCCAGTGCTTTAGAACAGCTGTTCTCCTGTTTTCTGCCAGAACAGTTTCTTGGAGCTTTGTGTTACTGCCTTTTTGACCTGTTGATGTAGTTTAAGCAATATTGAGGATAATGTCTAAAAATTCATAAACTCCTGGTTGATGCTGCTTGTGAGGCTGCAGCACTGTCTCACAATGCTAATTCAAAGTCTTTTCTCACATTTATAGGTCACTATTCCAGTGTCCTGTGTTTTGGAATGGGTCTACAATAGCTAATGCAAGTCAGAGAGATTTGCCATACTCCCTCAAGTACTTTGTGACTTCTTAAAAGATATTTTTTGGGCATGTTGTCTAGTCAGATTTCCAGCGGTACAAGATAAGTCTTTCATGATGCTATTCCAGCCACCATTCTTAACTGTCTCTCAGAACCACTCCTACAAATTGAACAAAGATAAAGTCTATAGAAATAATTAATGTATCAATTTTCATATATATATATGTAAAGTTATAATTTCTTCTCTGTTCATTTTTCTTCCATTCATACTAAAGATACATAGATTTTTCTATATTTTCCCTATATTTCATTTTTAATAGCTTTATTGAATTAGTTCTCATAATTCAGTTCTTAATAATTTCTTACTCAATGCGATTACATTTCATGCAAAATATTAATCTTGCATATAAAGAGGCAATAAACATAACTAAAATAAGATCTTATGTATAGTTCCTAATGCAATTCCTAGTTTATTTTTCAAGCCAAAACCAACCAAACAAATCCCAAAAAAATAACTTCTGGGTAAAATGCAGATTTTAAGGTAAGATGTTGTAGAATAAAACTGCAGTTCTTTATTTATTGTTCAATGAGTTTTCTGCAAATGTGCACATATTTAGTAATCTACTGGAAAGGCTTGCCACCAGTTCCAGCTTTTATCCCAATTTTGCTGTCCTTCTGTCAATGCTTGATGAGGAAATTACCTGCTACGAAGAGATCTTTGAACATTAAAGACAGGGAAAATCTCTCCTCTTTTATTAATTTTACTTTATTTATTACTTTGAATTTTAATTTATTAAGTTCATTAATCTATATTATTAATTAATATAAGTTTTTCCCCAGAGAGATATGTTTTACTTGGATTGGTGTTTGACATAATTTTAAAGTAATTAGCTAGATATTTTCAATTGTATTTTCTATATTCTTTACAGTTTTATAGGCAGTCTCAGGAACGTAGTAATTTTTTTGCCTGTTTTCTGGATTGTACCTGCTGAGTCTCTCTCTTACAATTGACCACATGCTATATTTTCATAAGAGTTTAGTTCCAAGGGCTTTTTTTGTTTTCTGCTATGCAGTGGTTTTAGTAGTGTTACTGTGCTGCAAGTACATACTTGTGTATCTATTACATGCTAACATGAGGAGCTAATTTTCTTTCTGTTAATGTTCAAATATTGGTGATAAAAATTAAAAATCTTTTCTCCATGAAAGAAACATAAAGTCACTTAGAACAGTGTCTTCATTTTCAAGCCAACAATTACTAAGGTATAAGAGATAAAAATTTGTATGTCTAGTAACTCCATTTCTAAAGTAATTGGAAAGAAAGGAAATGTATTTCTACACCTACTGAAATTAGCCAAATGACTTAGGATAAAACTGAACAGAATTCAGAATGAACCTGCAGTGGATATTTGCTGATCTTCTCAAAATGCTGCCATAGCTTTTGGAATATTGTTCATTTTCATGCATTGTCAGGTTTGGCACTTCTAGCATCTAAACAAAATGAAAATCACAATTCTTTAAATGTTATGAGTTTTTCATAGTATTTCTGGCTTGATTACAAGCAGATTTTGTTTGAATTTAGTTATTTAGTTCATTCTGAGGAGATTTGCTGCACCATTTGGAGGATTTGTGGTATTTTGCCAGTCCTTCTGGCCAATATGCATGCTTTGGAAGTTAAATATTTTTAAATTCACTCTTTACTGATCAAATTTGTAATGACACCTATTGCCTGTGTGAAAATGAGACATTCATACTTCAGGTGTGGCAGATCGCTTCTCCCTGCATTAGGATTTGAAAAAGGAGAAACTAAGGAACTTAAGTGTCACAATAGTAGCAGGAAACAGGAAGACTTTAAAAGGCAAATGCTCTTGTGAACCAAAACACAAGTTCTGGAGTCTACTGAAACGTTCATGAGAAATTTTAAAATACTTGAAATCTAAACACTTTCTCATTTTATTTCATTGAAATTTAAATTATGTTAAACTTCCACTTTAAAATGAACATGCAGATGCTCAGGATTTTTTTCCCCCAACCAAATTATCTTCTGATGAAATTCAGTGAAAGCAAAACACTTAAAGGATAAAACGGAATTAGGCAAAAATTTGACAGGTCATATCCAGTTCTTTAGAATCCCAATGGAAAATAATTACAGCAGAGATTGCATAGACGTACAAGAAAGCTGATGTAGCCAGTGACATTTTGGTTCTATTTCCTGTCTCTGAAAGCTCCGATTTGCACATAATTATATAAGCAATTACAGATATACTTTGACATAGCATGCTTTTTCATTTTTATAAACTGTTCCATGACCACTGAATCATACTTTTAAGTATCATCCTAATTTTTTCTTGATTTCTCTGAATTCTGTAGGGATCGTGTGGAAGAGAAGGAAATTTCCTCACAAAATGTGAAGAAACTTGTTCTCTCTAAGAAAAATCTAAAGAAAGAGCAATTGGCTATCTTGGCAATTACAGCAGAAATCAGGTTTCAGAATGCTCTTAAAACAAGTGTCAAGGTCTGCATGGTGACAACCCGCCATGCAGACAAACCATGCTGTTTGAAAGATTTTTTTCTCTTCATGACTATACAGTAGTGTCCTTATTTGTGGTTGCCACCCACTGAGTGTCATCCATACATTTATTGCTGAAGTTTTGCCAAAGGAACACTCTGCAGTTCTCCAAGCTTCAGAAATGCATTTTTCTTTCTGTGGCCCTTAAGAAAAGCCACTTGGATTCCTAAACAATAACTGGACTTGCCTGTAGCCAGAAGGTGGCCTCGTTCTTTCTAGATTGATGGATATTTCACAGAGGGGAAAATTAAAGTGTCTCTGTGGTGCACCTGAAACTCTTCTGTCACCCAATGTAACTTGTCCCAGAGAGACCTTGACTATTTTGCCCAGAGACAGTGTCTTTTGGATCTGAAGCTGCTACCCCTTTAGTCACTTTGTATTTTATGTGCAGCTTATACAATGTTAAAACTGGCGGTTTATCACCATAAATGTTTCTGTTTATTTAAGTTAAGGAATGGATACGATGCACTTTATAAAAACATGCCAGTGACTGCAGGCAGTTTAAAATGGTCTCAGGAGCTATGAGAGGCTTCTCAGGCATAGAATGCATTTTAAGCACATCAATCATCTGTAAGTATTGCTGTAAAACATTGTACAATGGGGCTTAAAACACTTCAGGCACTTTCTGAAGTTATAGCTGCACTGTGTACTTAGAAATGACATTGAGGTGAAATCTCTTTTGTCTCTGTAGAATTTTGCAGATAGAGGAAACAAATTCTATTTTGCAAAACTGTGAGTATTGGAATGGACGGACTGATATAATGAAATGTACCTCTACTAGACCCTACATCTTTTCTGTACCTCAGACCTCAAAGTAATCATTCTCTGGAATTTGGAAGGTATGAAGTGATTTTAATCACAAAGTAACACATCAGTAAATTTCACTGCATGACATTAAGGACTTTTCAAAATTGTTTTAGCAATTATCTTGTTTTATGGTAAAAATTATCTTTCATTTTAGAGATAAGCACAAGTTACGTATCCAATTTCGTAAATTTTTTTCTTCAGGGTACAAAAAAGTGTAACAGGATTGTGTATTTGTACTACAACACATGTTCCCTGAGAAGCGTTAGTGGTTTAAAATAAGAGAAATGTTATTTAGATTTCATTTTTTAAAAAAGATATTGTATATGGGATCTAAATGAAGTGACTGGAGCTCCAGGACACAGACAGCAAGGCCTTGTAGGTCTTGCTTTCGGGAGGCTGATGTAAATTCTTCAGTAAATTATGTAATGATGTGGTAGCTTGAGAAAGCTTTTTAGTTAGTGTCTGATTGCCTTTTTCTGAATAATAAAATCTTTTGTGATTCTGTAGCATTCTGCTGTTTCTCCAGGGGGTGGTAATATCTTGAGATTTTACAACATTCTTCTAATACTAAACAGTTGAAGTGCTCTCGTATTGCAAGAGACACACACTTTACAAGGTAAATAAAGAAGATTCTTTTTGACAGATGTGTGAATGTAAAGACATACTAGAAAATTGACATAACCATAATAATCTCTTCAAATCTTCAACTACACTAAACCAAAACCAAACTGTGTTCAGCTATTTTTCCCAATTATCTTGTCTGCTGGATGGCTGTTACTCTGTAGCTTGCAGTTAATCGTACATTGTAGTCTTATTTGAGTGTATGTATGTTTTTCTTTGAAAACAAAAGGGTGACTCTGAATGTATTACTTTGTAAATGCATGAATAGAACTAATTCCTCCCATCAGGAAATTTATGAAATCAAGCATAAGTGGTTTATGAGACTAGTAACAGATGATAACTTCTTAGTAGGCTGAACAGAACGGTTTGCAGGGACGGAAATAAAATCCATTAATCATTTTAGTCCAGTTCCCAGAGATGTATACTGACAAAACTACTGTCACTACTGTAGTGAATACTGGCTGGAATGTTGTACCTCCCCTGTGGAAAAAAAGAAAATTACCTGATGGGACTTCTTCCTGCTGATGGAAATGGCATCTTAGGAACTTTGCAGATACCTATTGGATTTTTCTGTAGAAGTTAATATGGACATTTTTTCTCAAAGCTGTGATGTTGGACTGATTTTAGTTAAGATGGTTCTAGTCTGTATATGGACAGCCAGTAAAATAGGCTAAAATAGGACCTAAATAGATTGTTATATAACAGGAAGAATCTGGTATTGTTCGGTTTTGAAACGGGGTAACATCCATATTTGGAATTGTACCAATTTGGCTGCATTGCCTCTAACCTAAAGTCTGGGAATTTCTCATAGAAACTACAGCAGAAAGACAAAGGAGGAGCTTTAGTAGACAGAAACTTCTCCTCCTTTTGTCTAGTATTCCGTCTTATGGAAAGCCAGAAATGTTTGGTTTTACAGGCTATCCCGACACATTTTGTTAACACTGAAAATCAGATTCTCTACTAATGTATAAATAGAATGCAGTCTGCTGATTTAATAACAAAGTTGAATTCACTGAGAACTTGAAATTAAATGTTCTTAGAACTAGAAGTTTGAGTACATTTGATTTTCATCCTTTTTTTCCAAAAGTAACATATCAATTGTTTATAACAGGTAAACTCAGTTTTGGTACGATTGATTTTTCAAGGTTTCTTGACTAAATAGAGTGAACAAAGAAGGAATTAATCTGGTTGAATATATTTCTGATGACCTTAGAAAGAATGGGTTTTTCTTACTTTCCTTATACTGCAAATTTAGCTGTAATTACAAAACTGTACCAGAGGCTGCAATGGGAAGTAGACTACATGAATTGTAGAGTTTTGACAAACAGCTGATACCTGCCTGACTTGGCAGAGTGCAGACGTCTGAGACAGTAATGAGCAAACAGGGAGACCTTGTTTAAAATTTGTGTGAGAGAATCTGAATATTCATACATAATGTAAAACTGGATGTAGGGTATAACCTTTCTTTTTGGTCAGGAAAAAAAAGGCAGGAATTCCTTCTTTCCTTTGATTGAAAAACAAAACAAAACCAAGTTCAACCTGTGGAGTATGATTCAATAAACAGTAGAAAAGATCCACCAGATACTCTGCATGATAGTAGGCCCAGGAAATATTTTGTCCTAGGAGTAGTTTTTATCACTAAATAGGTGTAAATACTTAGGAAAAGCAGGATTAAGTAAAAGCTAAAACTGTTTTCAAATATTTGCACTTGCTGATGCAAATGTAACTCCAAAAGGAAATAGCTTTCAGTAATTAGTTCCAGATGTACTTGTAAAAGTTACAATGAAAAGGTAATTATGTTGTAAATAGTGGGAATGCTTTTCTTCATCAAAGTGAGAGTTTCTTTACTCTGGACTGATCAGTTAGCTGGGATAAGAGATCCATACTGGGAAGAGCAATTCTAAACCTCTGTTACTGATTCTCTAAATTACTCTTTCCAGGACAATCAGTATTTGCTCCAGGCAGATCCTCTTTCTGATGAATAGAAATTCTACACTGAATACACAGACCACATGATTGTAGATGGGCTGTTCAAAGCTATCAAGTGTTCTCTTCAGTATCTGACTGAAAGCACTGAGACAACATTTAAATCCACTCCTTTATTTGAAGTGCAGCTTGTTCTTAATAGCAGTGAAACGCCTTTTAAACCTTCTTTGGACTTAATGTCAATGGCAATTTCTGTGATATGGAGGGACTAATCAAAAACATCTATTATACTGCATCATCTGTAGACAGATTTGTCAAATACCTTGGAAAAAGACTCTTTTCAGGTATCATTACCTTTGCTACTTTTCCTTTCTTTTTTAAAAAATTGTCACAATTGACCTTTCCTCTAGACATTTGAATGTAGTTGTTTTCCCAGCCGAGCCACCCCTATCTGGTGGTTTAGGCCAAGAAGGCTAATATCTCAAGAGAGGCTGTGAGGCTTTTTCCCATCTGTTCACTGTGAGCTGTCATATTCTGCTCTCTGTAACCTCTACCTCTCTTGTTTTATGAATGCATCCAGTCATTTCCACCAGCCACCATCACCCACATGCTTTGAAAAAGATGTTTTCTAATTTTCCAGCCTTTCTAATATGCACTGAAGTCTGCAGCTGGATGGACTGACTGCAAATCTGGGTCATGAATTTACCTTCTACTTTTGGTTGTGCATTGTGCACAGGCAGTCTTTGCCTTCACAGTGCATGCATTACCAAGCATTTGGTGTCAAATGACTTCTATAGCTATATTCCAGGCTGGGTATTTCTCAAGAACTGTTTGTTTCTTTATGACTATTGGTTGAATGCTTGCTCTCTCTGTGCCTCATTTCTCACCAGGACACCTGATGATGCTGCTTCTGTTCCCTGGCCCTGCAAGTGCCACTGAGCTTATGTATCCACAACAGTTTTCTTCTCTATAAGCTGTGAGGCTATATCCACAGACAGCAGACAAAAGTGGTTTATGAATTACAGTAAAACACATTTTCTAGAGATTTAATGTTAATGCAAGGTTTTTTTGCAAGACTATTTTTTTTCCAAACCAGCAGAACATGCAAAAATCTTTATGCAATTTCTTCCTTATTAATTTTTTTAAAATATGAGAGAGAAGCAAATATCAAAAAATAAATATACTGAAATATCAAAGTTTATCCAGGGAAAATTGTAATAGTGAAAAGTAAATGAAGGAAGGGTAAAATAACAGTCGAGAAAAGACGTTGATGGGACGGGGGAGAACGGAAAAGGAAGCAGCTGGAGAGAAACGATGAGGTGAGGAGATAGCAAAGGAAAAGGTGTTAGAGGACAGGAGCAAATAGTCAGTCAGCCCATAAACTTGGTTCCTGAAGCTCTTCCGGCTTCTGCCAGCTTGATTTTCCTTTGAACTTCATGGATACTGATTCCACAGTACTCGGCAGCAAGGTTGTGAAGGTTTACCAGTACCGCCTGTTGAGTGGACAGGACTTCTCTTCATTACAAGTCTGTCACTGCTGGGCTGGCTCTTTTTAAGCTAGGACCAAAGAGAAAACAGTGGAAAGGAAGGTCCTAAACTGTGTTCTCAGACACACAGAATCATGTTCGCATAATATGTGCTCTATAGATGTGGGATTTCATCTTTCTTCTTTCACTGCCAGGTGATGCAGTCTGTGGAAATGGAAATTTTGTTGTGTTATTTGCAAGAGGCAACAGCTTATATTTGTACTAATTTTACTAATGAAACATAGATTTTAAGGCCAGACAGGTTTATGTGGTCTGCTTTCCACAGAATATGATTTCCAGGTTGTACAGATGTGTCCTAGAAGGCACACCTGGAAATTTTCTTTTGTTTTTGTGTTTGTGCCTGTGTTTCAGTTAAACCTAAAATGCAGAGGCACAAATGTAATGTACACTCCTTTCTACTCCTTGGGGCTAAGAGCAAAGTTGAGAGATGCAGAAGGAGCGCATAGCTCAAATAGCTGAAGATTCTTGGTCAGGGGGTTCAGAGTGGGATGTGAGGTATGGTGGACTTATTCCTGTGCCCGATTTACAGCAGAACCTTGGTCTTGGTGCTCACTCACATTCCAGATGAATACGTGAAACGTAGGGCAATTCACTGCTGCATTTTGATATATACATATTTTTAAATAAAAACTGTTGAAAGGTGAGTTCTGTCTACTGCCCCACTGGGACAAAAATAATTTTTGAAACATGAACTTTTTCTTGTTAAATGAAAAATTATTTTCCAACTTATTTTAGCTAAGAAATTCACAGGGTTCATTTGATTTTAGTTTTCATAAATAAGACCTGGCAACCAGCTACTGAAAATGCCTCAATTCTGCCTCTGTCCCTGAAATTAAAAGGGCTTTCTGTGCATAACCTGAGGCAGGTTGAATCCTGATCCTGTAAAAATCTGTTGAGTTGTCTTAATCTTTCAGGATAAAGGCATTCCTTGTGTGTGCAGGTAGGTCAGGTAATTAGCACCCTAATTACTTCGTTTGTGTGCAAAGTGTCAGGGTCCTGAGTGCACTAACAGGCTTTTAATGGTCCTGCTCAGGCCCACCTGGGGGCTCCACCCCACACCCAGGGGACTTTATTTAATCTCAGACCTGGGCATTCAGTTTCTCTCTGATCTCTGTGCTAGGTGTGTCTGTCTTCAAGCCTGCCTCTGGCCCTGCCCTCTGGGTGGGCTTGGACCTATGCTCTATGTATGCTTTCCTGGATATAGACCCCCATGGCTGTATGCTGTAAGCTTGTTCCTGTCTCTGTCCTCTTGCACCTCCTGACTGTACCTCCTTGAGGGACCCAGAACCTGGTACATTGCTGGCTGTGTCTGGGGCTATTAATACATCCAGTTAAGAACACTCAGCTCTGCTGCCAAGCTTAAGGCCCCGTGGGACTGTGCCCTTGGTTGGTGAGGGTATTGTGTGTTCTGAGGTGATCTTCTCCTGACCCACCTTCCCTTGGGTAGCAGCCAGCCCTTGCTGCTCCCTGATGAGTATATGCCTGATTGCACTTAGTGGTGCAGAAATGGTCTCAGATGATACATGCAAATTGAAGATAATTTTCTTGAAAATTTGAGCCATGCTCTTTCATGTAACTTTAATTAAGGAAGTGTTGACAGGCCAAAAGTTGAAACAGTAACAATAACACCATTATAATATTTGACTGTTCTAGTACATAAATGCTAGTTCTTTATGAATCAGAGCTTTGCTTTCAACCTGATTTTTTCAAGTGACTGAAGGTGTTTCTGTAGTTATTTTTTTCCTTAGCATGGTTTTCAGGAAGTGCAAAGACTTACACTGCCTATGAAAATGGGGAATCTTCCCAAATAATTTATTTGCTTACCAATTCTAATCTTTAATGTCTCTTAACGCAAGCTGAAAAATGAAGTTCACCATGGAAATATCCTTTTTAAAATACAGTTCATAGACAGGTATTTTATTGTGTTCTTATTTATGAACGCATTGTCAGAGGGTTGCTAATGCTTATTAAACTTCTCACTAACTTGCTTTGAATAGCGATTGGAAACCTTTTTGAGTAGTATGACTTGCAAGAAGTTAATAAGGCTCAGCTGTGAAACAAAATTGTGGAATTATGTAGAGTGAGATTCAAAGTAAATATGTTTGCAAAAGCACTCTAAGTTTTCCAAAACAACAATGAAAAAACCCTGGTTTTCTCTGTGTAGTTGCTTTTCAACTACAGTGTCTAATTATGCATGTTGTGAGCAAGTCCTTGTTCCTGTTCAACTGCACTTGTGCCTGACCTTTTTGTCAGCACCAGGCATATCACGTAGAGTAGATGAGCCTTTGGGATGTATAAAAGCAATGTAAGGAGTATGACTTTTTTGGGACCAAACTGGGGTCAAGCACACCCTTGCGAAGAGCTAGGCAGGTTAAGTGAGAGCACTTAACACTCAGTTTGGAACTTCCTAGTACATACAGTTGTCACTATGTGCATTTTTGCACTCTTCTTACGAGTGGGTCAAAATAATAATGTATTTATCAAACTATAGTGAGTGGGGTGTTCTTTTAATATTGCTGAAGTTTATTTTCAAATTTAATATACGTAAATATGTTTTAACTAGAAAATGCAGGATATTGTAAGCAAACTTTAATCATTTGTATAGATTACATTTTGCAAATTACCCTGAATAGTGAGTCCATGTATGTCACTGCATGAGGGCATAGGGAAGGAATGACATAAACTTAACTAATAGCTTTCAAAAAAAAAGGATAAAAGCGGGGGGAGGAGGGGAGAATGAAAGTGTGTGTGTGTGTTTCTCTGTGGGGAGAGTTGTTGGCTCTGCAAACTGACAAACAATATCTGCTTGTAATGTTGTTAGGATTACCTGAGAAGTGGAAGAATCTTAAAAAGATTGCCTTCACTGTAAAGCATGAAGTGGTACCTCTGAGGTCCAAAGAGGTGTCTGTTATTGGAAGAAAATGTGTACTTCTGGAGGTGAGATCAGTTCTGTGCTCTGAACCAAATGATTTTTCGTTTTTTGTTCTGATAACAAGCTGGTGGCAAGCTTCACTGAACTGAGAAATTGTAAACTCTTAGAAAAGGCTGTCTAAAGATAACAATTCAATGTTTCTCAGTAATGTATTCTGGATGAATCTGATAATTTAAAGCCCACTCCACCAAACTGGGAGTGATGCTTGTGTCCTATTTATCTTCAATTATGTCTAATCTGTTTCTAATTCAAACATGGTGCTGCTGTTGTCAGATCAAATATAGATTTTAAATGTTTCATGCTTCTCCATTGGGAATGTTTTAAATGTATGCAGACTGTCTGTCAGGGTTGTACCGACTGAATAAAGTTTTAGGTAAATTTAAAGGAAATAAGAGTGCTTAAAAATGAAATGATTCATAGTTTGTGAGATGGAACATATTTAATGAATGACAGCTAAGGAAAAGTTATGGAACAGTCTCCATGGATTACCTGCTTAACATCTAGGGAACCTGAATTCAATAAACAAGTTGTATCTTTCAGGTTAAACAGCTTGGTTTTGGAAACAGAATAAAGAGAAAATCATCTTTAGGTTTGATGCTCAATTTCCTTTCCAGGATATAGATAAGTTAAGAATAACCATTATTTTATGAACTGTTATGACATATCTGTCAATGTCAGTAGCTTTGAGTACTAATCACAGGTTACAGTCAAAATAAAAAACTGCATCAATGTTATTTATCAAGATATATTCCCAAGTATTTCACAACATGAGAATGAAAAATGTAACACGAGTTTTCCTAACTAGAAAATTTACTTTCTTATAGTTACTGCTTGCTTTTAAAAAGCACCCTGTTTTCTCATGTGAGTAATAGTGTATTTTAAAACACAACTCTACGTTATTTATGAACATGTAAGCAAAAATGATTATAAAGCAGACAAAATAAGAAAAAACAGATGCTATGCAAACACATCAATATGCTGTTTGGTGATGATCTTTCTCCAACGATGCTATCATTTTCAAGTTGTGGTTTGTTTTTTTTTTTTCTCTTGACCTTTTTAAAAACTAGAGTTCTGAACCACGATCGTAAACATTCCACAAAGAGATTGGAAGAGCAGCTTTGCTTTCCTTTTATTCTTGCTTTGCCTATGTGCGTGTTAACATATATTGCATAAATATGTATCTTTGCAATAGTTAAGTGAACGAATGTAGAATTAAGTAAAGTGATCTGCTTTCAAAATTAAGCCCTCTGTTTTTACTTTAATTTTTACCCCGTTTAGACTTATAAGAGCTATAATGGAAGCATATATGGAAGGAAACTCTTTATAAAAAAGAATCTATTTGGAGTATCACTCTTGTGATATCCAAAAAAATCATCCCAAGTCCTACTTATTTGAAAAAAAATCTTACTACCACTTGGCCTTGAAAAGCAATGGCTATGAGATTGTGTCAAATTATCCTGAATGTCTTTACAGTGTCATAGGGAAAAAAGAAATGCTGAAAAAGAAATGCTTTAGAGCTACAAGTAGCTGGTAATCCAGGAGACTGACTCTTTAGCTGCCAAATTTGTGCAACTGGCTTCGTCTGAATTGAGAGGGAATTGGTCATAGCCTGTCACTACTGAACAGAACTCGGATCACCATGTTATATCATGGTGGGTCCAGACAGAAACGAACCGTAGCAAGCTGGTTTGGGTTCAGAGTTCCCAAGAGCTGGGAATATGTCAAGCCCCGTGTAGCTGTGCTGCTTCAGATTTATTTATGTATTTATTTATTTGAAGATAAAATCCTCAAATTTTTATTAACTTTGACTAGACCAGGGCTGCCGTTTTAGCATATTGCCTGGTTACAAGAGCCAGGAAAGCTTTCCTGAAGAGGGCAAAGAGTTGCTGAAGTGTGATTTGGACTAGTCCTCTGGGCAGCAGAGAGCCCAGTGCTGAACCGATCTGAGCTGTCATCTTTTCTGAACTCATTCTGGAACAGTATAATTTCATGCTTAACTAAACGAGCTTTGCCTTATCCTAAACAGCAAAACAACTGAGAGAGATTTTAATTATTAAAAGTTCAGATCCAAACTGAAATATCTGTGTTGGTACTCTCTTGTTAAAATGGGCTTCATGGCATCTCTGCTTCTCCGTGAAGCTTCTTCAGGAACCCTGCCCCCCTGCAGGGATGCTGTGTCTTCAGTTATCTCTGAGACTAACGTGTTTTCTCATGTTAAAATAGAAGCATCCATATATCAGGTGGCAGGAAGACAGTTTGTGGTCTTCCTATAAAATAACAGGTTGAATTAAGGACAATTATTGACTCCTGAACTAGTCATTGTAGACTGTGTTTGGAGAGAAACGAGGACTTCCTGGATGCAGTTCATCTGACCTATTCAGACATGCCCTTTAGGACAGGATGGGTTGTATGCTGTGCACTGCTGACTCTTAACTAGACCTCCACTGTCTGTAAGATGAACTGTTCCTCGCTAGATTTTTATATCCACTTAACTAACTAACTTGATATAAGACAGCATAATTTTCTCCTGATGAAATAAGCTTAAATATCCATACGCAGATTTTTGACTACATTTATTAACATTCATGTAATAGAGTCTACCTGCTGTAAACTTACTTTTAACCCTTTGCTCATGCAAAAAGCTTATGAATTTGTGCCTAATGAGAATCTAAGCATGACTAAAGGTATCTGACAAAAAGGGTTGCTTGTTCAAGGTTGTGCATAGATAAGTTTTAAAGCCTACTCTGTCTGCTTTTGTATGCCAGACCCTGAAAATAAAATTACATATGTAAGCTTAGAGGACAAAGATGTTGTTTAATTTTTTTTTATAATAAAACAGCATAAAATTATATTAATTTGTATTATGGCTACAGTCCTCAGGTTTTGGTGCTGGCTTACATCTGTCCTCCAGTGCCAAATACACAAATTTGTTTGCTCTACTATCTACCTGGAAAAAGCTCATTCGACTGGTTTGCTCAACAATGGTCTCATTCACTGCACTGTTATGCAGCAAAGTGGATAAAAGTCAGAATGCCTTTCTTCATATTTAATAGATAGGATGGGCTATTAATCAATAATATTTCAATATTGTGTTCTAAGTGATATGAATACATCTGCTGATTTATAAAAAGACAGAAAATAATCTGCTTGCCTGTTTGACACACCGAGTATAACAATTGGCTACATGAATAAGAAAAAATATTCAAAAGAGGAATAACTTTCTCAAATTTTCCCCAAATATCTTGTCTAATTCAAGTAGCTCTTAAAAATTCATTTCCATAGGGCTATATATGGTAATTAACATCTAAATAAACATATGAACAAACAAACAAAAAATACATTTGGAACCCCCAAACATAGATTTGTTTAAACCAAGTCACTGAATGTTCGTAATTCTGTAAACCTGTCTTCCTCTTATCCCTTATTGTATTTGAAATACTCCCACTCATCTGCCACTTCTGTTATTAGACTGGACAGCAAGCTGTCCAGGTCAGAGATTCTACTTTGTCTTGGTTTTGTATGAATTTGCAGGGTTCATGATTGTAAAAGTGTGTGTGTGAAAAAGAGAGTATGTGTATATGTCTAAATATGTATATACTTATACATTTGTGTATAGTGGTGGTTGATGACTTCAGAGGTTTCCTGTGAAATGTTGGCAGTGAGCAGACCTTTGTTTATTTGCAGAGGAAAGATTCCATCATCAGTACATTGCATGGACCTGGTATTCACAATCCCTATCAGCTTTATGCATTACTGACCTCCACAGGCATTTTAGGGGAAGGCACAGCAGGAGGAGAGACGAAGGTCAGTACAGACAGTGTAATTCCTTTTGTGGAAAAGTATTGTGTGTTTAATTGTTGTCTTACACCATTTTTGCATATAAGGTTTGGTTGCTTTTCCTGGCAAAATTTTCTATCCATAAGAATTTGTTTCTTATTTCAATCCAAGGGCCAATGATGTGGAGCACTGTCAAGCTCCATTAGGTCCACATCACTGCTGTACCTCAAAACCCAAGTAGTGTTCTGATCATGTTGAAGTTTTCTGGGTGCCGCTATGACCAGATCGAGACACAACTGTGTGCATTATTCTTGCTCATTGGTTTGTTCACACTAGGTTTGTGTGTGTATATGAAACTCAGGCCTGGAGATGCAATGAAATGTGAGCTGAATCCCTTCCTACCCCCTTCCAACAGCTGGATTTAATATGTTTACTTCATGTGTTGTGTAGATTTTATTAATAATGAAGTGTTGGGATACTGTTTAACAAGTTTCAGTTTACCTCTTGAATATGAAAAGGGTCTGCCTCACCTTATGTAAAGGACACTAACAAATATGTAAAGGGTGACTGTCAGGACGATGGAGCCAAGCTTTTTTCAGTAATGACCGATGATAGGACAAGGGGCAATGGTTGCAAACTGGAGCATAGGAGGTTCCATGTGAGTATCAGGAAAAACTTCTTTACTGTGAGAGTGACGGAGCACTGGAACAGGCTGCCCAGAGAGGTTGTGGAGTCTCCTTGGCTGGAGACATTCAAACCCTGCCTGGATGCGTTCCTGTGTGATGTACTCTGGGTGACCCTGCTCTGGCAGGGGGGTTGGACTAGATGATCTTTCGAGGTCCCTTCCAACCCCTAGGATTCTGTGATTCTGTGATTTCTAAAAGTAAGGTAAGGGGAGTCAGTATTTCCTTCAGCATCCGGATTAAGACTGTAGGAACCATAGGAAATCCTTGGAGAAGAGGGGGATGTTTGAGTAGATACCCAGGGGAGGTTTGAATGTATAAAATTCTTTGAGTATCTAAATTGCAATAGGTTTTTAGCTGGATAGTAGAAAAAATAGAACAGATCTCAAATTTTAGTGGATTTCTGTATACTTCCCTCACTGAAAATACATTACTTTCTAAATTTTATGATTTTCTGATGTTAAGGGTGACTTCATGGTGATGGGATCAGCAGGTGTAGAACACAGCTTCCCTTGACAATGGATACTGGGCAGAAATTCTGCTGAGTCGCAGGCAGTAGCATTGACCTTGGTTACATTTACCTGGAGAGACTGCTTGAAGGTTGAAGGATTCATGGAAGTTTGTAAATGTATGACTGGAACTGTAAACACTGACTTAATGTGTAAATGTCTCGTGGGAGGGACAAATTTTTGAAATTCAATTTAAGCAAGCTTTAAATGAGCTCTTCAGTGTTTTTAGCTGCAGAAACATGGCTTATCAGCAACAATGTAATACAGACATAAGTTGTGATACAAAAAAAAAAAAAAGAAAGAAAATGTAGACTTTGAGGATTGTGCAGTAGGAAAACTGGGTTTAAATGACTGGAGGGCATTCAGTTTTCCAAGAATGCTACTATCATGTGTTGCCACAAAGTGTCTGGCTTGATTCCCAGGCCTGCAGCTCAGTTCTTGAATGGACAGGATCAGGAAACACCACAGAGGTATGGGGATATCTCATAAATATAACAGACTTGCACGCAGAACAGGCTCTCGGTGTGCCTCGTGTTCAGCACATATGCAGAGTGCGTGGCTGAGGAAGTAGCTTTGAAATACGCGGTTTGTGTTTTTTCTCAAGTATTC
Source organism: Aegotheles bennettii (assembly GCA_013398125.1). Classification (NCBI taxonomy): domain Eukaryota; kingdom Metazoa; phylum Chordata; class Aves; order Caprimulgiformes; family Aegothelidae; genus Aegotheles; species Aegotheles bennettii. The sequence continues at coordinate 409,796 of VZRW01013719.1, read as the reverse complement.
TGAACATATGAACTCTGTTCTCAAGTAGTCTAAGAAAAAATCTTATTCTTCTGTGAACTAAACCACATTATAAACTTGGACTTCAGACTTAATTCATCTTATAAAATAAGCACTAGTAGTTCATTATCATAACCCTCCATTGGATGGAAGTGCGTTAGTGGTGTCTGCACAAATAAGCAATGAAGAGTAGTGAGAAGAAAAAGCCTCACACAGTACTGTGTGCACCCACAGTGTCATACTGTCTGCTTCAATTTGTACCTTTTCAGTATCTGACAGTGAATGATAACATTATTGCAATGGCATTTACTGGCACTGCTGGAATATGGGATCTGTCATTTTTTTCTATTCTGAATTGTACATGGCTCTAAAAAGTGCCCAAGGCTGAAATGTGTTTCAGAGGTCATCAAGGAGGAAATGTGTTTTTTTCACTATTTTTATGAAATTTGGCAAATCAGTTTGAAGTTGGAGAAGTTCCAAACCTAAATGCACATTATTATGGATTCAGATGCATAACATGGTTCCTGGTGAGGATAAGTTTCTCATAGTGTCTTTCAGGAAATTATACAACTGTCTCTCGTTTTCCTCCATATTTTCTTTAGCCTAAAGAAAGAAGGTTTCAAAATGGCTATTTAATAATCCCCTAGAAGAATAACCTTTGCAACAGTCCTATTTTATAACATAAGAACTATGAAAACCTGGCCTTGGATGGATTATAACGGAATCCTGTCTATTGACTTATAGTTTATGATTAAGTCACTAATCTGGCTTCCAGCTTCACTTGTATTTGTTTGGAATGACAGGAGTCCCTTTCAGTGGTTGTCACAGATTTCTCTTTTCACCAGCTTTTCCTCAGAGGTAATTGCAGCTGTACACAGGCCATTCAGTCTCCAGGAGGGGACAAAATTTATTTTAATGTCCATGAGTGCACAGTTACCTCGGAGGTGAAGGTATTGTTGTGGAAGAATAGGAAAAGCTTCCTCTGTTCTGATGAAACAGAGTGTCTGACAAGATTAGAAAGCAAGAGATCTTCCTGGGCGGTTTGTTTTGGTTTTTTCTTTTTTTCTTTTTTTTTTGTTTGGTTTCTTTTAATGAACAAACCATTGTTCAGTTTTTTTAAATACAAGTTGATCTAAGCTTCAACTCATTTTATCAACAGAGCCCAGATCTTTTGTAAAGCGTATTTCTAAACAGATTCTTTTAGTTTTAGTATCTTGTACCGTAATGATTTTGCCATTGCAACAGAGTTGCAGTGATGGCACATGGGAGTATTACAGTTAACTGGTTTTGGCTAATGAGAATTTGGGATATTTGGGATTTACTTGAAGTTCTGAATTCAATGAAACCTCAGTCTCAAAGCAAAACCATGTTTCTGAATATCAGGTGGACCTTTACGTTCTAATCCACTGATTTACATGCGGGAGATACTCACAATTGTAGCTATAAATCTTCAGGTGTCCACTATGGTTGTTTTCATAGTGAAGTAATTTCTCAGGAATAAAGTCACTTTATATTGGTGTAGAGTACCCATACAGCAAGTTATTTAAAGCAGCAGTACTGTAACGTTGTTTACTGAATATGTATTCCAGATGATTTTTCCAGAGATGTTCAAGTGAGAACTTTTGTTTTATGCATTAATATTGCCAGATGAGCAATTCCATCTATTTTTATTTGCACTCATTGCTTATACTGCAGTAGGGAAATAGTGTATTTTTTTGCTTTCAGTTTCCCTGAATACCAAACATTTACCTTAACTGAATTTTCTTTGAGATTCTTGAGACAAATTCATCCCCAAAGAAAGCAGGAATGCATTTTATGGCTGTAAGAGAGACACTTGCTTACTTCAGGTTGGAAGTTTAGTGTTTTGGGGTTTTTTTTGGTTTTGTTTTTTTTTACTTTCAGTCCCCTTATAAACTAATGCTACTGACAAGGCATTGTATAGGAAATGAACTGGTTCATAGTTCTGGAATTTTAATACTTTTGAAACATGTTTTAAACTTTGAAAACAAAGAATAAAACCCATGAAGTTTAGGCAGGATTCTTTCCCTATAAAAAAACAGAATTCCAGCACAAAGAACAAAGAATATAAATCCTCTTAGTTTAAATTTCAGCATCAGTAGGTTTCAAATTTTGAAACTCATATTGTTGCATTTGTATATCATACATATTTATAAATATTCATCTGCTGATGAGTTGGAAACCTTCATTGCAGTTTCAGTTGCCTCAGGCTTTGCTTAGAATGTTGTAAGTTGTTTGTTTATTTTTTAAAAAAATTTTATAGACAAGTATTAAAGATTAGATGAAAACTCCATGGAAACAAATAAATGTTGAACACATGGAGATGGAGCTCAGAAGATTTGCAAATGTGATCATTTCCCTAATGAACGGTGTTTTGCTACTTGAAATAATCTCTCCTGTTCTGAGTACTCTGCATTATGTAGAAGTCTGTAGCTTGTTAAATTCCCTTCATTAGAGGGTTTTTGAACTCCAAGGAGTTCAAACATTGGGGAAACAAGTATTACAAGATTGAACTCCCAAATCTCAAAGTACTTCTGAAAATATCCTTCTGAGTTAATTTTTTCTTTGGTAACCCACAAATTACCCAGCTGGCTTTCATGTGAGATTCAGAAGTCAAACTCCAAGATGCATTCACTAGCCTGCTTACTTCTTCATTGCTTCTGTCTTTTTGTTCACAACTGTCTGCTGCATAAGAAATTAAGACCTGTCAAAGCACTATGGATGGGGATGTGTGTTGCTTCCAACTCAATGGTCAAGTGTCTGAAAACAGCTAAAGTTTAAGAAATTAAACCTTATAATTCAGAACTCAGCACTTATGAACACAATAGTCTTTATGTTCTGGCTTTGCAGAATTTTGGGTACCTTTATTCCTGGTTTGTTTGTGCCGTATTTCTAAGGCAAAGTTTGTCAGGAACAGTGAATAACACACTGAGGGCTTTTTCATTCTTCAGCTGCACAGAGGAGCTGCAAGAAAACCAGAAAAGTCTAGCTAAAGCAGTAGAAAAGGTAGACACAGACAATGGTGAGTGTTAGTAACTAACTCTTTAATAGGCTTAAAAGGCTACTTCAGCCTTTCAGGTATTTCATAGTAACCTGTGGAGATCAAACAAACCTGGAAAGTTACAAGTCTTTCTTGGGCACTGTTGGGTAGGTGCTCTTCTGCTGAAAATCTCAGCAGACCCTAGAAGATGATGTGATAGGGGTTTATTTCCTTGTTGTTCCAAATTTTTTTAAAAATATGCATATATCCATAGTGTTGGTCAAATAGTAAAAGGTCTCCCTCTGTTTCCTAATGTTACTGAGCAAAGTATGCTAAATACTGTATGTATGGACAGAAGTATCTTTTCACTGATTTCAGATGGCTGTAGCTCAGGTCTGTAATAAAGTTAAGGTTTATTGCTTCTATAAGACTTGAACTTTGTTTTGTTTTGATATTGTTCCTATTTCAATTCTTCTTTGGAAACACAAAGGACCTTAGAACAATGGAAAGCCTTTCATTTTTACAGCATCTTTCCTTTGACAATCTCAAACACCTGTTTAAACAGTAAGATTATGTAGAAATATTGCAGTATAGAAAGTAGAAAAATGACCAGGCTCTGTCTCCATTAATTTTGTTTGGTTTTGGTTTTGTTTGTCATTACCCTCGGGCTGACTTGGTTCCTTTCATAACAACAAATATTTCAACTATTTCTAACACTACAACGATAGTATTTCTAAAAATAGTTCTAAGAAGTGCTATCCTAATTTTCCTTACTCAGGCTTTGCCAGAAGGACTGTGGAAGCTGAGTCTCACTCCTCCATGATGCCACTTCCCCTCCGCGGCAGTTTTACTGGAAATTATGTCTGAGGGAAACTGTTCAAAGCAGGGGAACTTTTCATCCTCGATTATTTTGGTTTTTAATTGCTGTGCTTAGTCAAATGAAAATTATTCTAACTTCAGCTTTCTTCAATGTCTATCAACAGATTTCAAAGTACTGAAGATATTTGACAATGTTACTGAAAATTTGATGAGAATAAGAATCTGGCAGTATGAACAGCAGTTGTATCTACTTTTCAAAGACCTCTGTTTCATGAAGAACAAGTCAGATTACTGAGTGGAGTATTTTCTTGCCTAGTAGTCTGCTGAATTAGAAAGACACAAAGCCAGTAATTCTAGAAACCTTAGACTCCCTGTCTGGACCAGGCTATATGCTACTTCTAATAGGAGAAGCTCCATCAATCCTGATGTCAGAGCCAGTTAGACAGCACTGAGGGAAACTCAAGAGAAAATGTGAATCTTAGTTGCCCATCCTGTTATCCCAAAAGTGTTTGCTAGTTGTACAAATTCTGGTTCTTTCTGCATTCTTTTCTCTCTCTCTCTCTCCCTGAGGCTCACTGGAGTGTAATTGTCCCCAAAGGTGATGGGAAGATAGTTTGTTGAAGCTAGTTTAGTAATCTTGGAATGTAAAGACTCATCTTTCTAATTGGAAGTATCTTCACACACTGGAAATTAAGTAGCTTAGTAAGTTTGAGGAGCCAGTGTAACCAAATCCACCTAGGTTTAGGAGTCACAACAAGTGTACTGACGTTTAGGCAGAATCACCCAACATGCAGCCTAGGCTCCTGAGAAGAGCAAGAAGAGCTTGGGCAAGTAAAAATAATTAGTAATTTTTTTTTCACTAAAAAAAAAAAAAGGGAAGACTAACATTTTCTGTGGGAAAATGATGCTTTGTATAAACTTCCTGTCAGGAAAAGTAAATCAAACCATATAATATTGGATTTAAAATAGCAGCTGCTTTTGTCTGAATCATTACTGTGGAGTGGCATGAGTCCCAGTGATAGTGTAGCTCCACAGCTCATGCAGTCGGTACCTCTGGGCCTATACTGGAAACCGTAGTTATTTTTATTTCTCACTCCTCCACAGCAGGACTTGTGTCTCTGCTGGACTGTATATCCCGTGACATACCGTGCTGTAGTTCAGCATATCATCCTGTAGTTCAGCCACTGTCACCAATAACAGGATGCTCCACAATCACACAGCATTGTGCAATCTGAAATATGGGCTACCTAGAGAATGAGAGCCATGGAGGATCAGAACTTAACTTAGGGTAGTGCAGATCAATTCAGAGATTAATAATGACTTAAAAGATTTTACCATGGTGGCTATTGAAAAAAAAAGTTCTGTTCTGCCAGAAGTTTTCTGGTTTAGCTGTTAATTGCAATCCAGAAAAAACAGTATCAGACTATCCTACCCCATGGAGATTTCCTATTTGATCAACTCAAACTGGGGCTAGAAAAGGGAAGAAGAATCAATAAAAAGAAAACCCTTCTTCCTTCAGAAAAATAAATTTGTATTCTTTGGGAGACCTTAGTCTGTTTTTATTAAGCACCTGCAAACCTCCTTTTTTTCCCTGTTGTCCTGTTTCACTAGTGTGCTCAAGTGTCTCATCCACAGGCTAGTTTAAGAGATTTCAAGAGGAAACCAAGAAAAGTCACCTTGTTTTCCTTCTGAACTTTCATTCCTGCCTCAGCAACTTCAGTCATTCATTCACACACAGCACTCATACTTTTGTCTGAACCCAAGTAGCAAAGAGGGCTGCAGGAAAGCAGATGGCTTGGATTTTACTGTTTTTTTCGAGAGATTTTTACGTTTACAGTAAATGGCTAATTTAATGTTTTCAGTAAAATCCCGGTTGTTTGAGAGAATAATAAATATAAAGTCTTACCCATACACAACTTCAGGTCAGTCAACTATAGTGTCATCTTTTCTATGCTACTCAGCTAGTGATTTTGACCTTGATATGAATGGATCATTCACTCAAGTGATGAGAGTTAATTTAGTCTTCATAATAGCCCAGAGCTCAACCTTTTCAGAGCTGTGATTGTTTCAGTGATGCCAAATTATATGCAATCACTGAGTAATATGAACAGTGATCCACTGCTGCGTCTTTGGATGTGGGCCACCAATATAATTCTTTTCATACTGGTAGGAAACACAAGCTATAAATCCAGTTAGTGCTGTATATTTCAAAGTGTGTAAGCCATGTTACCAGGTAAACAGTATACTGAGAGAAAGCAAAATTTAGGGATCTGTACCACATTTTTTTGTTCTTATAGCTATTTTCTTCTTTGAGGGAACTCCTTGAGTTCCAATCAAAGTGAATTTGCCATAAAATTCTCTCTCTCAGGTTCACAAACTTTTATATGCCTATTGTTAGAGCTTAGGGAGAGAGGCATGATTCCAGACAAGCATACCAAAAATGAGTTATTTTCATCCTGCTCTGTGAATTCATCCGAGGTTCACATGCCACTCCACAAAGGTAATGAAGAAAGCAAAACTATTGTCAGCAGTCTGACTTACTGAGCACAGATCTGTACCTCTGCTAGATAATTATGGTCTAGAAAAAGCTGAAACCTCTTGTCACATTAACAGGACCAAAATGTGAAGCAGGGCTTCTTAGTCAAAGGAGACTGGGTGAGAAAAGCAGAACACCAAAGTTGTTATTCATAATGAATCTATCTTCTAAGCAGGCAGATCATAGTGTATTTTACAAGATCGAGGTTTTTCAGTGTAGCTTGATCTTGAAGCTTGGAGGTAGGATAGAGGTTGGTCTGTCCTCTAGGGTGCTGAGGTGCAGTCATCTGGGCTGCACAAGTTTCAGGTCTGTATGTTTTGCATTTTGTCAGGAAGCAGGTCTGGCAAGACAGACCTTCAGAAGCAACACAACAAAGTCTGAAGTTAATAACAATTTGCAATGGTTTTCATACGAACTGCTTCCATATAATGTTAGAGAAAACAGTATTTACATTAGGTAGAATATTGACTAACTTATTTAGAAGGAAGTCTGTGTAACTTTTCAGCAAAAGATCATGGAAGGTGCTGCAGAACATGAGGATGAACTACAAAATCAGTGTTATTTGACCATTCAATGCAAATGCTTTGGATAGAGACTTGGTGAGCTGAGGATGTTCAAATTTCCTTCAAGAATCTGGACGAATGGTTGTAAAACATGGAAATCATCTGAAAGACTGCAACAAGTAGGTATGTGAACCTGATATACACAAAATATATAAAAATTATAATTTTTAAGACATAAGACACAGTAAGACGCAAACCTTATGCTGTAAATAAAATCTGGGACAACTTAGGGGTTTACAAAATTTAAATGCAAAATCTAGTGATCTCTAGAAGACATTGCACTACTTGCCACTGTGTCAATCTACCAAGGATGCGTGTGTTTAAAGTCCTGTTTCTTGCATCTGTGCAAATTATCTTCTGTTGGCAAAGGTGAGAGGCTGCATGACTCAGCTTTGCAAAATCAAGGCCTTTATATTTTTGGCAGGCTCTGTTAGAAAGATTTGCTTCAACTGTTTAATAAGCAGATTCGTGCTTATTGTTACTTTAGTACCAAATGGGCTTCAGAAGGACTGTTCTAGTGTCCTCATCCCCCTCCCTCCCCTGCTCCCCCCCAAAACCCTACAAATACTTTATTGTTTTTGTTCAGAAACATCAGTTTTTAAAATAAGATCTCTGGATGCCTTGGAATAAATCTAATTCGTAGTGACTGCCGTGGCTTCCAGGACCATGAAAGCAGGCACTCTGGGACACCCTTTCAGTGTCACTATTCCCATCAGGATAGGGAATTACATAGAAGTTTGATGAAGGAGACTGTTCAGGGATCCAGCTTTTCATGTTCCTCTGATACAAAGGAGACGAGACGTCCAAGGCAATCAGGCTCCATATAGTTTGGTGTGTTTGCCTCCTATCCCATGTCATCCCGTCCCCTCCATTCCCCCCCCTCCCTCCCCAGCATTTCCTGTAGCAAACACGACATGTATTGTGACTATATTGGAAGCAGTGTTTAAAAGTATACGGGTGTTACTTTAAACATCTAGTAGCTTTATCACATGTGCAGTTTCAGACTAGTATTTATCTATTCTGAAATTAAGTTCTGGGCACCAGCTGAAAAGTGTATTTTTGTTATTAAGGAATCAAATTAAAATTGTAAGAAAACAACACCATTATTAGTTTGCAAAAGTTATTTGCTTTGATTAAAAGGACCAATAAATGTGTCTTAGTTATAACTGCTCCATTTAGCACTTGACATATAATAGTGGATTTTTTTCCCTGCAGTGTAATATCTCCATTGAAATATAATTATTTTGCAGATTGCTCAACTGAATGCCCTTATAAACATGCTGTTAAGGGAACTCACCCCTGGTGATCACCAGAACATCATGACAATATGCAGAATTGATGTACATGCGAGGGATGTTGTAGCCATGCTTATAGCACAGAAGGTAATTTGTTGCAGAGCAATTACACTAATGCATTTTTAAAAGCATAAAATAAAGAATAGTTTCATTTGTTGAAAAGATATTCTGGTGGCTTATGTATGGCAATGACAGAATATTTTGATTCAATTCATTTTTGTCCTTTTATATTTTTTGCTTCAGAGTTAGATAATTACGTTTACCAATTAAAGAATTACCATTAAAAATATATAGATATTTGTCCAAATGTTTAAAGACACTCATTAAAAACATATGCTGTAATGTGACAGCAGGTTTCTCATTAATTTGCCTCCAATTACTGATCTGTTCACAATTAATAAAAAACCATCACATTTATTGTAGATAACTTGAAAGTTTAATACATACAAAATATAAAACAGCAATTGTGTTATGTTTCCAGGCAGCATTCTATTTTTTTATACATAGGTTTTATTTCCCTCTTAATTTCTGAGGTGGTGTCTGTACTGCTAACTCTTTCTATACCTGACTTCAACACTGCTGGGGCTTATTTATAGTAATTTGCTACTCCACCTTCAGACCATGACCACCCAGACAGAAAGGAGGTGGCAAGGGACACCATGCAATGCCTGCTCGCTTATGCATAGTTAGGCAGGTGAGAGATAGCTGTTGTATCTTCCACTCCTTCTGTCTGCAACTAGCTGCAGGTAAGGCTTGGTTCTGACTTCCAAGCCCCTAGTTTGAACAGGAATCTTCATTCCAGAGTCAGACACCTAGAACTTTACTCTTTATTCATGAAGAATAACAAGGGAGAAGAGAAAAACTGTGTAGGTATGAGTTGTGTGTGTAGTATATATCTATTCATCCATCATCGATAGCCTTTCATCCTTCTACATGTTGCATTTTAACATGTTTACTCACAGTAAAATTCACCTTTTGGCAACACGTGACTGCCAAGAGCAAGGATTGCCTCACCTCCCCTCATTTCCAAATTTCTTCACATCCCCATGATGGTAGGGAGTTCAGTATAATAATGCCTCGCTTTATTGTAAGTAATAGTTTTGCTGTAGGCCAAACACAGTATTGGGGTTTCTCAGAAATCCAATGTTTACATAAGTGACCTAAATAAATAGTGCAAGATGTAGTCCACAATAACTTCATGAAAGCAACAATTCTTTTACTTGAAAGAATAAACCAGAAAAAAAGGCACTGTAAATTATCATAGTGTGCCATGAAACCCCCTTGTCCAGGACGATGGTCTCTTAGCCTTGTTAACTGGTATTCTGTAAAACTGAAAAAAAAACCCCACTAAAAAGAAAGCCCAACACCCCCCCCCCAAAACACTCTTACAGTTGCTGAAAAAAATCCATTCTACTGAGCATAATCACTTTGTTGTGGTGTGATGCATAATAGCAGTTGCATCGAAAATTTGCAGCAATTTAAAATATTCTTTTCACTGAAATTGTTTATCCACATTGCCAAAGCCTTTAAGGAAGTACTGATGTTTTTCATATTGTCAGGAGCAGCTGTTTCTATCTGCTGTGGCTGTCTAACTGCTAACTAGGCAGATGGCACACAGTAGCTGAGGTGTGTCTGTTGTACACAGGACCAACTTTTCTGGCTTACAGGAAGCACAGCTGCCATGCTATTATGATGATGATGATCCTTATGCATTTCAGACATTGGAGGCCTTATATAGAGCTGCATGCTTTGAAGGGGTGATTAGGGTCTTTAGTACACTGAATAAGTACTTAAATAATCAAACTGACAAGCTGTGTGGAAATATGGAATCCCTATTAATTAGAATTTTGAGTAGGGTTCAGGGTGGGGGAGCTCCATAAAAAACAAGTAAAATTATTTGCCACAGATACAACCATCTCGATATGTTATAGCATGTAAATGTCAGTAAAGAGTGCTTCAAAAACTACTAGCTACAAATAGGTTTTTGAATGCATAAATATGTCTTACATCATTAACTCTGGTCCGTTATTTAAAGAACATGCTGAAGAAAATATTGGACAGTTAAAACTAGAGAAGACCTCAGATTTCTGCCTCAGGTGGCAGAAACTTTTTCCATAGAATATTGGAAACAGCACCACTCTTTCCCCATGTCCCACTTGTAGTAATTAATATATTGATATCTACTTTTGTCTTCTAAATAACTACTTCCTTAACATTCTTGTGTATAGGGATATAGCATAAAAGAGCTGGAGGGGATAGTAAGGTGTGGCTGGGGCTTAAGAAAGCAATGAAAAGCTGACCAGATGCTACATTTCCTGTTGATTTGAGGTGTTAGTTCATTAAACCACTAATCAGAACCATGTGCTCTGTTAACAAACCATTTCATACCCGGAGTGCTAGAGCACACACATGCTGTTCCCAACTAATTAGGACCTGCTTCAAGTCAAGGAAAAGTCTCGTGTTGACATCCTTAGGTGGTAGAAGAGGTTGTCTGAGAATGGGTGTCCTTGTTATTGTTAATATGATCTTGAAGAATTTATGTCCCATAAACTATAGTGAAAACTATAGTGGAGTTATTATAGAGTTTAAAAAAAAATTAACTGGGGGCACAATCAGGTTGAGGTGTCTGTGTGTCAGAAGCCCTATGGCTAGCCTTTGCTCTCTAAAGAAAGAGGTCAAAGTATTGAGCAGTCATGGAGATTGATTTGTAACTTTAGCCCTAAGTTAAGAGTTGAAGCTATATGAGATACAAAGTGGGCAATATTGCACCAATAGTGCTTATGTCACACCACTACTGTATGTATGGCAAAAACGTCAGTCTCCAAAGCTTACAACAAGGTTTTTTTCTCCATAGCAGTAGAAATGATCTAATGAAATCACATTTTACAGTACTTACCAGATAGCTACAACCCTAAAAACATGAATAATTATAACAGGAAATTAGAATTAAAATTGTAAAACATGTTTCTTTTTTCATTATCTGTAAAAAGTTTCTGGTGAGCTTGAACAGGAACCTATGGTGGGTAATTTTTTAAAATGCTAGTCCTCTTAATTAATAGAGGAAGCAGCTTAATGCAGTGCTATCACTCTCCAAAATAACTTCGTAATTTTAGAAATAGTTATAAGAACAATAACTTCCTAACAACTGATGAGAAATGACAGGAAAGTTTGGTCACTTAGATTTCACCAAATGGGAAGAGGGAGATATGATCAATTATATCTTAGTGAAGCTCTGGGATTAGTGTGTTGGAGAGGTGTACAAGAACAAACATAGGAGGATGAATCATGGAATGGAAGGCAGAAAGATAGAGCATCTTGATCAGGAAAGGACAAAAGAAATAGCCTGGAGATCAAGGGTGGAGAAGAGGACTAATGAGCCTGAGAGAGCAAGCAGGGAGAGCTACTGGTGCCTGCTAGTGTGGGATATGAAAGAACACAGATTGATAAATAAAAGGGATTTCTTCAAGCAGATGAAAAATATCAGTGTGTAGGAAGTAAAGAAATTTGCCTTGATTGAGCCCAGAAGAAGTTGGTGGGGCAAAATGAAAAAAAGAAATAAGTGAGAGTTGTTTAAGAACATCTACAACATACAAGGATGCCTGATTTTTGATGCTTGTCCCTCTGTGTATCCACTTTATCAAGTTATATGAAACAACATCCTCCCGCTAAAGTAGAATGTGGGGAGAAGGGAAAAGATGTTTTTAAAGAAGCTCAGGTCTCCACGTGGATGTAGAGCTGTCAAGGAAAAAGTATCTGCTTTTCTGCCAGAGATAACAGTGAAGGACCTTTATTTTTTTTAATCTTTTGTTGGAGAGGTGTTATATTGGATGACTAGGCACTTTTTTGCTCAGATACTTCTGTGCTGTTAATCAGCAGCTTCTTAAACCACCTCTCCTTTTATTCCTGTTTCAGTTTCTCTTGTCTTGAGGTGATAGACTGAGGAGAGTAATTTTCAGTTATACCTTATTCAATGAAGTCCCTGTGTACTTCAGAACTTCAGAATTTTTAAAAAACAAGATTTCAATACAGGGGCAGATCTTAAGTTGGTATCAGTAGAACCATGCTGCATCAAAGATACTTAGATTCTTGCCCCCAAATTGTGTTTATTAAGGAATTTTTTTTTTTCATCTGTGATCATCTGAAAAATTAAATCTTGGAAAGCACATGGCAAATTCAAAGTAGTAGAGAATACTTATGATGCAATTTTTTTCACATATGAATGTAGATTTAGGTTAAATTTGTTCTCTCCTTTTTGTCGTAATGAGGATGGAAAATGTCTGCATATGTGCCAGTGCTCCCCAGTTCAGCAGGAAAAACATCATTTTGGTAACTCTCAGTTTTTCTTAAAGGCAATGTTAAAGAAAGTAGCAGATCAAAACAGGAACGGATGTGATACTAATCAGTGCATGACTAAGAGATGAGTGTTTCAAGTGTGGCGTTTTGACTTTAACATAGCAAGAAGTGTTACCCTATGGTCAGTTTTACACACCTAACTCTGGGAAACAACAAATTGGGGTTGAAAAAAAAACCAAAACCAAACAAATAACAAAATCAACAAAAAAAAATATAAACTCAACCAGAGTAATGTTTTTTCTTTTTTTTTTTTAGGAAACCATCTATTTTGGTATGAAGCCTGCTCTGGGAGTGGCTGCTGTACTTTCTTTGGGTTCAAACTGTCAGAGTGTGTAGGGCTTTTCCTCAGGAAGTCTTCATGTTTCCTGATGGGCCAGATGAGTCTGAAGATCAAAGGCCATCAGTCTTCCACCCTTCCCTAGTGGTGCTTTGTCTTTCAGTGATGATTTCTAGTTTGAATTTATTTTTATTTTCGTTTTCTCCTCATGGGTAGAACTCGCAGACACGTCAAGTATAGTTAAGCGATAGACTTCTCAAGGAGTATATATTATGATATTTCAGCTGAGGTTATATTTTTCAGCTGAACACACAGTAGTGTTCTACAGAAACCTCTGCTATGTTGGCTGTGCTGGTGTAAAGTCACTCTTACCAGAGTAATTCCAAAGAAAACAGACTGTGTATCTGTTGTTTCACTGCTTACTACTGGTACATTGTCAATCATAATTGTTACTCCAAATTTACCATCTAAAATAACAAACCATGGGAAAGATTATGCTACAGCAGATAAATATTTGTTTGGAGCTATGGGAACGGACATATCTCAATAGTTTTTGTCCTTTTTTCCTGTGTTTCTCAAGCTAAGCAACCAGCAGAGTGAGACAGAAGCACACAGAATCCATGTGCTATATATGTACAAATGTTTAGAGTTTTCTCTTTTCTCCTGATTTGATTTATTCAATGAAACAAGAACTATGTGAAGCCAGTGAGGGCAGTGTTCAGGACATATGTGATAGGTATCCTTTGACAGTGAAGTCGTAAAATCAGACTGTAGCAGTGCACTTTCCTCCATAAACCTGTCTTTTGAGATCAAAGAGTGTTATTCCACAGCCATTAAAAAGACCTTCTTCACTTCCAGGTTACACTGTGCTCTAAAAATTAGTCAAAGGTAAGATGACCATAGTAGCCAGATATTTTCTTTCTTCAAATGCATTGTTTTATGTAACAGACACCACTCTAGTAAGTCAGTTGTAATTTTTTTCCCTTTCTAGGGTCAATAGACTGGCCCTGCAAATATTTGTATCTTGTTGAAGTCTGTGGTCAGCAGGAGCCAAGGAGGGAAATGTATGGGCAGAATAACTCACAAGTATGCGTTTTTCAGGAAGTGGACATTAGCTAACATTCCTTGATTTTTATAAATCAGCTGGAGAAAGAAGAACTTCAAAACAGGAAAAAATCCTAAAACACACCTGGTACAAGCTGGCCAGGTGTCATTAGCACCAGAAGCAAAAGCAGATGAGTAACAAATTGCTACTTAAAAATTGTACTCAATTCATCTGAGGGGCAACAAAAACTGAGGTCACTGTTGCTGAAAATTTTGTCTCGACTGTAACAGACATAAAGTTTCAACAGCCAGTCCAGGCTGGTAGGAATGGAATGCTTCCACTGGTTGTTGAAGTCAATCTTTGAGCAATCACAATACAATTAGATTGGAAATAGCAGAGTCCTTGACCACAGACTTGAGATCAAGGCAATTGCAAACACCTAAGGGAGTCAACAATATAGGTGGCTATGACCAGCTCTTCCGTAAGATCATCTTTCCTCTTTCAATGTAGTTGGTATGTTTTCAGTGATGATTTTGCTTTTTTTTTTGTACTACTGAGCATATGTAAAATTGCAGTAATTTCATCAGACGAACTATGAGTTCAATTCTATTAATGTTCCACTGAATGTGAAGGAGGAAGAAAGTGAAGAGACTACTGTTCTGCTTCATGGTACAATGAGTAAGTCTTGTTCCATACCCTTCCAGTCTATACTGGTAGCCTGTTTTTTTTTTTCCTAAATATTCTGTTGCTGGTCCATGTTAGAGAACAGATACATAGCTATGGATAATCTAGTGGAGTATTTGCCCATTTGGTATTTTCTTATTTGTGAAAATCAGTTATTTGGAAATCATATGTAAGTCTTCAGTAGTTAGCTGGGTCATGTAACTTCAGTTCTGATTCATATTGAAGGGATAAAGACTGTTTCTGCAGGTATATGAAACATATACCAAATCTCACCACTTATCTGAGTCCTGCTGAAACATGATAACAGAAATGACCAAGAATCTAAGGTGATCTCTAGTAACTATATTTTCAGCCATTCTGAGTGAATAGACTACAAATAATGTGTTTGGCTTAGTTTGTATAAAAATCCAGCAAACTTCTAGCAATTAGTGTATTGTTATAAAATATGACTATCTCACACTGAAATGATACTGCTTTTGGAAGGAGACACAAGTTTTCATAAAATTTTCACTTGTAATATTTTTGAAATGAAATATTTTTACAGCCAGATATCCGTTACCACTAACATTATTTAGTGGTATAGAAATAAACCTAGAATTCAGTGGCATCTGAGGTTACAAAGAAACATGGGGAGAAACATTTTCTGCTGACTCTTATTTGGGTAGCATTCACACAGTATCCTTGGATTTATGGCACTTATTTTTTGTTCCATATTCTCTCAGATAATGAGACAGGGGCAAAAGGAGGAGTGCTTTACTCTCTAATGAAGAGATAGACAAGTTCTTTTGCTCAGGTCAATGATAAAATGATATCCTGTGTATCTGAAGTTTTATATCAGTTTAGAATAAGTGCACCTGAAAAGCAAGGTAGTTGCACCTCCATGTGCTTATTTTTTTATTATCTGAACAGGAGAAGCTGTTGTCAACAGTGCTGAAGTCAGCTGAAGCAGGTCCTTTTATCTTCTGGTGGTCTGGTCCTCAGTATTAAAAATATTAAACATTTTTCTTGTAGTTTTATCTATTTCACTGCCAGAATGACAATTGCAACACTTTCATATTTCTTAATTAACAAGAATTTATATGATATACAGAAGACTTGGCTAACTGAATTTTGTGGTGATTACCAAACTGTAGGTATCAGGCTGACTGTCAATATCAGCAGCCTAGAGGAGAGTCATGGAATAGTTATCACAGTATTCATTTGAAAAGAAGTGAAATGCTGGGACAGAACATACTATAGGTCAGACCAAAAGTACACTCTCCTGTCTTTAGTGTTCTGGAGATGGATAGAATCTCTCCAGCTGTAGAAAATGTTGTCGTTGTTCATTGATGATAACTCTGGAAACTTTTTGCAGCATCCCATGGGCGTATAGTTTATATCATGAAGCATGAGGATTAATACTCTGTATGTGCTTAGGACCTACCTACAGCTGCTGTGAATGTAGCATGTAGTCACAGAAAGGGCTCCTGGGGATATTCAAAAGTAAGCAGTCAGTGCTATGTAATGAAGATACGGCTATTACATCTGATGGGCTAGACAAGTAGAACCAATCACAGAACAGCACCACGATACACACATTAGCTGAAACTAAAGGGCACAAGAGTGACATCTCATATAAACACAAATCATTCAGAGACCAGAGTGCTGGTAAAATTCACCACTGGCCCTGACGGAGAGAGACTGCATTCTTTATGTAGTTCAGTCTGATTTTAAATTTAAAACAAACTGTGTCGTTAACAAAAAGAGAAGTGTGGTGGTGTATACAATCCTGCTGTTGCCTGCTGTTTTTCTTTACATAATTAGTTCAGGAATAGTCTGATTGATTAATTGTATACTCTTAATTTATATATCCACTGTTGCTGATGACATTATGTATGTTGTATTACTGTAAGAAGGGCGTTGTATTACTTCTGAATCTAACACAATGCAGTAATTGACTTCCTTATTTTACTAGGCTTGATACAAGTCATTATACAACATTAGAACTGCTTTGGTAGATGATGATTTACCTTATTCTACTAATTGTTTTCATTTCAGAAATTCTTGAACAAAATTAAACAACCCTCTTGCTCGACTATTATGTGTTTTTCTTAGCAGAGGAGATTAAAAATAGCTGTCATAAGTTGTGATATATGATCTTACATGCATTAAATAAAAAAGCAGATCTAGTTTAAGTAGACAACATGTGGTCAGATATAAAAATAAGTGAATAATTTTATGGTAAAGCTGATAACACTAGGAGTATAAAAGAGACATAAGACACCACTAAATGAAGGCTGGAAGACCAAGTTCTTGTTCTGGGATACAGGGATGGGGACATATTGGAGCAAGTCCAGTGAAGGGTCATAGAGATTGTTAAGGGGTTGGAACATCTGACATATGAGGAGAGGCTGACAATGGTGATTTCAGACTTCTACGTGAAGTAGTGTTGACATCAGAAGAGCTGTAAACTCTAGGAAACTTTTGAGAAAGTTAATCTGTCTCTACACATTGTATCATATCTAAATGTGTGCTGGAGGAAAAAAATTAAACTTTCTGGTAATGTTGCTGCTAGGCAAGCATACTAAAGAATTTTGGAGGCAGGGCAGTATCCATTAGAAAAGGATTATAGAGGATTCCCAGCATATTCAGTAGCAAGAATGTGAGAAATACTCTTGGCATTGTACTTGAATGCCAGCAGCAGTAAGAGAGAAAGCAGGCAAGTCATTAGTGTACACTCCTGTATGAGCTCAGGTCTTGATTATCTCTTTCCAGTGCCTTCACAGAGCAGAGGAAAGAAGGCTGCTAAAAGACCTGTCCTTTCTAAGAAAGCTGGGGTGCATAATTATATAGGTTTACCTGGCCTTTTCCAAAGGGACAAATGGCACCACTTCTCCAGTCCCTCTCCTTACTAGTCTTTCTGTTCCTCCCCTTTTCCTTAACTATCAATTTTTGTAAGTGCAACACTTTTAAAGTCCTTCCTGGCACAGAGAGTCAAGCATGTCTGCTTGTGTGAGCGGACTGGGTCCCCCTTGCTTCCTGACATTGATAACTTCCTGAAGTAGCTGCAGAGAGCAAGATTTTCCTTAGTTTGTCCCTTCCATACAAAAATTCTTCTGGTCTCAGTGAAACACAGTGTTCAATCCTACCAGGTTGTATTTGGTGTATGAGCTTTGTGCCATGTTTTTCACCTGAATCCTCAGGGCCAAATTCAGAGCAAATGTAACCAGATGCATCTCCTTACTAAATCAAACTGTCCTGCTCATTGTAAGTTTGGTTTTGGTGTAAGGGTATTGGCTTATGACTGCATAAGTGCCAGTTTCCTATACATGTGGCATTACCTGATGTTCAGATGAGAACATTATAACAGACATGTTTAATCATAACAGTGTTTATTCCTTTTATTCAGAGTGTACCCCCTTCGTGACAAATGTATGTAAATGCTGAGATAAAAATAGCATTTGACAAGATAGTTGGGTATGTTTCATTTTATTAACACATTAGTCAACTTATTCTGCTCAAAGTAATATGTGAATAGTAGATACATATAAGATTAGCATAATTATTTCAGTCAACATTTTTTCTGTAAGGTTTTTGATTACATTATTTTAATTAAGCAGTAAGACATGACAAGCACAGAATTTCATGGTGAGTATAGCACTCCTCACAAGATATTACAAAGCATGTGGAGGAAAACTGAATTATTTTAACCATTAAAAATGTGTATTAATAATCACTCTAGACTGACTGGAGTGCCCTTTGGTTTCTTTAAGGAAATCTATATTATTGAATAAGGGAAGCATTTATGTAAACTGTTTCAGGAGAATCTTCCAGATGTTTTAGAAGAACAGGTTGCATAAAATAGGGTTAAAAAGTGTCATGAGATTTGATAAGCGTTCATGCATTTTATCTGACTTGGGGCATTGAATCCACGGCTTTTACACATCATTTTCTCATTCACAAAATTAAGTAATTACATCCTGGGAGAAAAGCACTGGCATTGAATATACAGTATCCAGACTATGTCACTACAGGTAGCAGATTGAGTTTAACTAGCCATATGGGTTGTAATTGTCTAAGTATGATTAATTCATAATGTTTGTTAATTTTATGCCTTATATTATGGTTTGTTATTATAATGTCAATCTTTTCTCTCTTTCTTTGTTTCTTTTTAATCTAGGTTTTGATGAGAGCCCTCAAGGGATTTTAATCTTACTATGATACAAACTAATGATGTCCTTATATTCCTGGGTCTCATCAATAGCTTGTTCCCCTTGCTGGAAGTTTCACTGAAAAGGGTTCTGAAGTTAGAACAGATGGTGCATCAGTCCATTGCAGAACTCTGTTTGCAGCCTGAGGAAAACTTTATATTGAAGGTGGAAATAATGGTTTTCTGCTTAGCTTATTGTAAATTCTAAATGAGGTGATTGAAGACTGTAATGATCACTGTTGTTTGATGCCTATGATTTTCAACATCTGGCTAATGCCTTTACTAGCTGTAACAGTAAGAAAAGGCACTATAGAGTTTTCTGCTTCTTTCTTTTAAACGGACTATAGCATATTTATATAAGTTTGTATATACACACGAATACGTAAGTTTCTATGCATATGAAAGTACATATATTTTTATGTATGTAAATCAGTGTCTATATTAATATCTAATTTGCACAATAGTGAAACAGAATATTACATAATAATAGAACATATTCATGCCAACACTGGGCTTTCTTTTATTTTTTCATTACTTGAGTTTGATTTCTACTTTAACAATGGAATTATTTTAAATTGCCTTTTATCTGACCTAAGCAATTAACCCAAAGTAAATTAGCAAATATGGCTTTGCTTCTCATATAGGGTCCAAGAAGGAAGCACTAGTGAGACTGACAGAGCTGGCCTTTGTCAGAGAGGCTGAAGACCAACTCCTTTAAAGTGATGGACCTCATTACACCAACTTTTGCCATACTTGAATTTTCAGCAGGTAATTCACTGGATCACCAAAGTCACTTGTCTGTTCTCTCTCTGCACTCTAATTGATTTGATGGAATATTATTAACAGGAGCCTTGATTGAAAAATAATGTTCTCACAGATAATTTAAAAAGTGATTTCTCTACTCATGATGTTTCTTTCCTTGGTTGTGCTTCAATCTAGATAATGACAACAGTTTAGGAAGCTTAATTTTAAAAATCCAGCTGGTATTCTCTTAACTTATTCAGCAGCTTGGCCTGGTATTCTTGAACAAATTGCCAAAATCTCTAACAGTATTATACTTTTGTTGTTTTGAGGGTTTTTTACCAGTCACTTTTTAATTACTGGCTTAAAATATTATGCTGAATTTGGGCCCAAACACCTAAAAAACACTCAAAATATTGCAGTTGGATGGTCACTATTTAACTTTGCCGTGAGTTTTTGCCCCTGAACATGTCATGCTTTGTTGACGTATGCCACGTTGGTGTAGACAATGAATTATTCAGGCCAGGCCTTTGAAGTACCTGTTGATAAAAAAAGTGGTCAAAGCATTAAGCTTCTGATTAAGGCTATCAGAATCTGACACATTAAATATCCTTAATTACAGTCTGTATCATCTTTCTTGAAGAAAAGTTCATGAAGCATTTGAAGTAACTATGTTAGAAGTTAAAAACTTATTTTTCTGTATTTCTTCATTCTCTTCAAATTGGCAGTGTGTTTGTAACTAATGTTACTTAATGTCAGTCACAAGAGGCCTTAAGGATCTGTGCAAGTTATTTAAATGATCAGATGGAATAGAAGGATGCTGACAGTAGCTTGGAGATGAAAGGACAATGCTGTTCACAAAATAAAAAATGGGTGTAACCACTGTGATTCTATTACCTGCTGGTCTTTGTCTTTTTGTTTTCTTTTCTATTTTTTTTTATGCTGTATGTTGCAAGTAATTTTCCTGTACACATCAACTCATGGATTTCATTTCTGTTCAATCAAATTTTATGTTGGACTGATACTCATCTTCCTCACAGATACAGTGAAATTTATAGCATCACCCACAAAGTAAGGTTTCACACATTAATTTCCATTGCAAAGAAGCAGTAATAGTGGCATCAAATATCCATTCATCAGTAAAATGATGAAAAATGTAAAAAAACATTCTACTGATTCTAATGTGTTAAGCTCCCTAAACAGATGTGAGATATATGTATTGCTGTAGTGATCACCAAGATGCCTAAAGTATAAATCAACACATAGTAAAGCATCTGTGGCTTGGTGAGTGGTCTTTCTGTTCCGTGTCTATCTACTGTGCTGGCTAGTCATGCCTCTGTGCCTTCCTCAAGCACCACTGGTGACTTCAATGACTTAGATATTAGCAGAGTTGCTAATGTTTCAAATGACCATATATCAGACTCAGAGAATCCTGAGTAGTTGGCAAATTGAACTTGGCTACCTGAGTTTCTCAATGGGATGGGAAGTAATCAAAAAGGAGGAGTGTCAAAAGTACTGGAGGAGGGATGGCCAGTGTTACAAATATTAATAAAATAGGTGCCAGTGTAGTTGTGGGTAGCTAAACCAGTTGATCATCCTTTTGCTACCCAGTTCTCACAAAATGACTGAAATCCAGAACAACATCATGCTAGGCTTGAATTGTGCTGATATCTGTTGATCCAGTAACAAATTGCCAGATGAAGAAAGAGGACAAGATAGCAATTTAGAGCATGGTAGGGCCCTTATTAGGTTTTTCGTATTCTTTGCCCTCTTAACTGTTTCCTCTACTTCTTTCTTTACTTTTGTGTCACTATTTCATGACTAACATCTGAAGGACGTACAGCTTACCCTCTGTCTGCAATCATTGCTTGTTTATTCATGCTGCCAGTTATGGATACTCTAAGCTATTTTTTATTTTTCAGGTACTTCCTGAGAAAAATGGTGATGCATTTAATGATTGGTTTTGTGGATTTCATCTCATCTGGAATCAGAGACCTCTACAATTCAGGTGAAGTGCAAGGCACACTGATCTCCATAGGGTGTACATCAATTCTGGTAAGCCAGATCTGGCAGTATGATCTCTCTGCTGCATAGGTTTACTATACAGAGTCCTGTTAATATGCATAGCTGTACTATATTTAATGATCACAGCATTTTATTGAAATTGCAATAGAGATGTCTGCCTTATGTCTGGAAGATATAAACATTAGGGTACTTAAGGTCTGCCTTTCCATGTGTTTAGAACACCTCTAGATTCCTTTTTAGCTCTTCCCAGATAAATTCCAAGTGAACTGTATAGAAAGAGCACCACTGTGAAGAGCAGGTTTGGGCACTAACTGCGTTGAGGGGACTGTGTACACTTCATGATAATCCTCAGTTAGAAACACCTGAAAATGTTGTGTCAACACAGAGAAAAAATGCTAGAATGTATTTCAGATACTGAGTTCAGTGCTAACCTATGAATTTAACTTTTTTATGCCTCTCTGCTTATATTTTCTGAACGTGAAAGGGTCACAAGTCATGAACTTATTTCCAAATTATTTCCAGAAAGAGAAAATGTTGTTATGCTCTGGCATTGTTCTTGTCATTAGAGATTAAAGATATTGCATAAAACCTATACCAACATGAACTTAATATCATTGTGGAGTGGTGTTAGCCTTAAGACTGTCAAGACATATGAACACATTGGGGTTTCTTCAACCTTCAGTGTAGAAGTTGGAAGTCTTTAAGATATCTTCAAATTGAAGTGGATAAATGAATGACTTAACATATTATATGATTATGGCAAACATAATAACATAATTCTGACATCAGCTGAAAGGCTTGTTTTCATCAACTGTAAAAAACAAATATTCTGTCACAGTCCATGATAGCCCAAAATAGATTGTGCTTGGTGGAGATGTTGACCATATTCAGCTGAATCACTGAACAGTCATGGACGATAGGTCAGTGAATTGTATTACTAGTACCTTGTGCAATTCACACTTTATATCAGTTTCATAAGCAGATTCTCTTTATATTGATATAATGAAAATAAGTGTAATCATGACCAGAATGTAATACAGGAATAATTGCATATATGAAGTTACACATATCACGCTATATAAGCAACTGTCCAATGCATGGAGCAATCAAATTTATAACTTAAGAACTTTTACTTGTATGGTGCATCTCAAAATGGGAATTCTTCTCTCTCTACATGTATGTTTGGTGTTTCCTGTGAGGTGCCTGTCATTTTAACAAAAGTGACATGCAGAGTAAAGTGGAAAGGTCCTGTTTCAACCTGGGAAGAGGGTGGGGCAGACAGCTGAATTGTTCCGTATTTTCTATGAAATCTTAATTGATTAGACGATCACCTTTATCCACCATAGAAAGGCTGTCTTTCTTTATGATGGATACAGCAGCAGGAGAGCAAACTGTTGGAATTGCTATACTTTGTTGCTTATCTGAAAGGAGATTTTTTGCCCTAATTTTGCACAATAGTAGAAACTTCCTTTAAATCCCATTTTCCTAACCAGCGCCTAGAATAGCTCTTGTTGTTAGTTTCTAAGGACTCTATTGTGGCTTTTAAGCCAGAGCCCGCAGTAGGGGTTTTGGAGGGATGCACCGCCCCCAAGAAACTCCTAGAGGGTTTATACTTGAGGACAAATCTGATGATAGAATTTTAAAATGGAACAGACCATTGTAGATCATCCAGTCCTCCCATCTGCCGGCAGAGGATTTTCCCTCCCAGATATTCTTAATGCATTGTTCAATGTAAAAGTCTCATCTCTTGGAGTTTCCAAAGCTTTGCTTGGAAAATTTTTGCTTCCTTTTTTCCCTCAGAAGTAGGAGGACACAGCAGCAGCCGTGACCATGTCTTTTAATATATATCTGTGTGTACTTTGGACTGGCTTCTGCCTGCTGGCTGGTGTGAATAGGGGGCAAATGGGTATGACTCGTCCCTTTACAGTCTCCAGATGACTTAAACACACCACATGATCCCTGTGCCCTAGGAGGAGATTTGTAACTGCCTTAAACCATCACCTGTCCTTTAATGAATGTCTCAAATTTTGTAAAGTGTGATCTAAAGTGTAATTATTCAGCTCTCTAATGCAGTGAAGTTAATTTGTGGTTCAGTCAGAAAATTTTGTCCTAATTTTCTGGGTGGTGATTACTCTCCCAACCAGTGCAACTGGCTTGAATGTTCCAGTGAATTTTGTTTGCTGCTTAAAGGCTGATAAAAATCCCATGTATTATTTCTTTTTTGGGGGGAATAATAATAGTGCATTCTTCAGTCTTGGTAATTGTTGATATTTCAGTCTTCCAGAAGGAGTTTGAAAGATTTCAATTATCACATATTTTGCAACACTATTGTAAGCGCTATTGGAAAGCAGACGCTGGATTTTCACATGTAATTAAAATCTGTAGTGTAGATAAGACCTCAATCCTGCAGAAATTATCTTGTGTTTAACATTGTTATACTAAGCAGTACAGTCAGGTTTATAAAGATCAGCTCAGAGCTTGATGAATCTATGGGATAAACACATTAACATTGAAGTATGTTGGGATTTGCTCTTCAGACAGTGCCTATGAAGTTTCCACTGGCTTTGGATTAGTGTTATGAGTAGTGTAAATGGGACTGTATTCTGTAGGAAGTGTGGAAAGTCAGTGATGTAGAAAATCTGCCAGTAGTAACTATAGTAGTCATAGAAAAACCTGAAGGCTCCATCAAGATTAAATTTTTGTTGATGTATTTGACAGTGTTCTTTGAGAATCAGTGTATGAAACAATATGAAATCTTTAA
The DNA here is from genome assembly GCA_013398125.1 of Aegotheles bennettii. Classification (NCBI taxonomy): domain Eukaryota; kingdom Metazoa; phylum Chordata; class Aves; order Caprimulgiformes; family Aegothelidae; genus Aegotheles; species Aegotheles bennettii. The sequence goes on along the minus strand of VZRW01013719.1, from coordinate 385,513 downwards.
CCCAAGTGATTTGAGGTTAGTGTTGAGCAAATACAATTTAAAGATTTTTTTTTTTCCACTTCCAGAAGAATGGTATTAAATCCTACTTGTCTGCATGTTCTTAAGTGGGAAAAAGAATCCTCTAACATAGAATTAACAAAGAAAATATTTCAGGACAAAGCAAACTGTATAAGTAGAAGAGTTAGAAGCAGATGAAAATCTGGTTAAAATGGAAAATGTCTGGTTTCCTTGATCCCCTGATATGCAGTAGACCTGAGAAAGCACCAAGATGTTTTCTTTTAATGCATATTGTGCAAGATATGCAGAGCATAAGGATTTATTTGTTCAATTGACAAACCACTGTAATGTTTTGTAGGAAAAAATATTGGTTTTACTTGGGCACTCAGTGAGCCTTGTTCAAACAAACTTTGCAACTACTTAAAAACAAGCAGAGGGTCATGACAATGAGTTCTTGCTTTTTTTGGTTAGGTTCTACCAATATCAAGTAACAAAGGTATTTAACTAAGACTTCCAGGGCTTGAAATTAGCCCTTTCAGCTAAAGTATCCGGAGGTGACACTGTCTGTGTGAATAAACTTGACTTAGGCTTGAGTCCATAAAGAAGATTACCAGATTAATGACAGCATCAGAATAATTTACTACAAAATAACTGTTTACTTGTAGATGCAAAAGTGTTTTCTGTGTTTAAAGCTATAGACTTAGGTAGAAAGATCAGGTTTTAATATTTAAAATTCCTTGCCAGTTTAATTAGCTGTTACCTGGCTTTCTAATAGTTTCAGAATGTGATTTCACGTATTCCAGTTTGATTGCTGTGGTGCCTGGGAAGAAGCACAGAAGAACTCATCTTCCAAAAGATGGGTGAGTTTTAGAGCTTTTTCCAACTGGGGCTTTCCATCCACATCGCTGTTCAGCTTCATTCTATGCCACTTTCATTTCCAGGTAGAGAAAATACATGGAGCATCGCATAATTCCTGAACACAATTCCTCTCCAAAACATCTTTCACATTGTGTGGCTCTCCACTTACCACAAGGTAGGACAAAGGCTTAATGGTGATAATGGTCTCTGTATAAAGATACAGATGTCTTTCCTTTTCTGTGAGATGGCAGCACAGACAGGATGGTCCTTTACCTGTATATTTTGCAGTTTAATTATAATTTATTTACACTTTGCAAAACATTTTTGAAAACTGAATGTACCTACGTTTCCCAGCAGTTCTTTCACTACATTTTGCATGCTTCTATTCACCCCTGCAGTGACTTCATGGGCTTTCTGCCATCTGTCATTGTTCCTTTATTCTAATGTACAGTGCAGTCTCACATAATTTATGACTTTGCGTGATATTTATTAGATAGACAGGAATATTGCCCACAGATGGCTATGGTTCACAGCCAGAGGCATCTTCACAGAACTAGCAGGAAGAGATTTATTCAAGTAACCATGTGATTTCTACTGTAAGCTAATTTTAGCACTGGGTTTCTCTTGATAAGTTAAAATGAAATGAGAACTCTGGGTCAAATTTATTCTTGCAGCAAGTGATGCAGTTCCATTGACTTCTGTTGAGTCACACCTGTATGTCAGGTGTGAAATTAGCCCTCCATTTTTTTCACTAGGAAAATAAAATACATGAGAGCACATTTTAACTGCAGTGCATGTGTGCAGTTACAAATATTTCTGGTCTTGAAGTTGTATCTTTGGAACAGAAACAACAGGAAAGATTTATCAAGTCATACAGTTGTTGCTGGTAGATGACATTGTCTGCCAGCTTTACATTTTCTTTGCTGCTTTTTATGGGCCACTGGAGTCATATATTCTGTTGTTCACAGTGTGAGACTTCGAACATTTCTTTGGCAAAGTCAGGAAGACTGTCGTGTTGAAAGCGAGCCAACACAGTCAGGTGGTTTCATTTGTACTTGAATTTGACACTAGTTCTTGCAGTGAATAGGACGTGAAAACTGTATTGTATGTTTTTGGTGTGTTTGTTTCATTGCTAGTAAATTTAAGTCATCTCACTGGTAATAAATGCACCGAGTTGAACCAGTGCCTTTTCTCATCTTTAAGGATTCTGTTTGGTAAAGTGCAACCTTAAGTGGGTCTATATAATAACACTGCAACTACCAATACATGGATTAAAGCACCTACAGATTTCCTTGCTGTAGGCTGAAGCAGAAATTCCCAGCCTCCAGATTGTAATCTATAGGGACTTTATTAGCATTTGCATTTGGGAGGAATGTCATTTCAAACAGAAGCCATCTGGAACACACATTAGGAAATTCTGCTACAGGAGAGCTAGAAACAGAAGCAGGCATAGGAACATGCTGCACTCTCACCCTGCAAAGTGCTAGGTGTGCTTTTCATTCCACTGGGGGTCAAGAGGAATTAGAAGCACACAGCACTTTCAGCTTTATGCTCTAATTCAGGAAAGACATATGTACTTAACTATATTAAACCAAAAGACTGAGTAAGTAAATACACTAGGTGATGTTCTGCCATCTGGTTCAACAGCAGAGTTATAGCATCAATATAAAATCCCATGATTTGTCATTACTTCTTTTGTTGTTATGTCAAATATGGTGGTAGTGGTTATTTTTAATGTTTCTTTTCTCTGAGTCTGTGCAAAGCTGGACTGAGACTTGCAGAGAGCATCCTCTCTGACATGGATGTTCTTTATACTTTGCCAGTGCAACTTTAAGACCATTACTCTCATTCCTCAAAATGGCACAGTGTGGGTAACAGTAAGAGCCAGATTTCCGTTCTACTTCTTACTGTACAACCTGGTTTTCAAAGGTGCTTGTTACAGATGAGAGAAATGAAAAGTAGAGAGAGCTTGCCTGCATGTGGAGCACTTGCAGTTGTTTGCTTTGCCAATATGAAATCAACACCATTTTGTCCTTCTATGGTCATTAAAGTTAGGCTGGTGTAGAAAAGGGTGCCGTATGTGCCCTGACGAAGGCTATGAAGGCACTGTGTCAATATATTATTGTGTCAGTGCATCTAAATGCAAGTTCACTGCTTCAAGTGCAATGCTTGCAGGATTTGACCCCAGAGGAAAGCATCTTCTCATCCTTTACTGCAGACATTCCTAGAAGTCACAGGCTAATTTCAGGTTTGACACATCAAGGCAGAGAGAAGAGTCATTGACACAGCAGGTGCACTTAAATATAACTGTCTAATTATACAGTGATGCAAGTTTACTCTCAAGAAACTAAGTGTACAGTGCCATGGAAAACACAGTATATGCCAGTCATGCGCTTGAATAGGAAAGCAGTCTTCAGCAGTCAGGCATGTTTCATGTATGAAATCATAAAAATCGTGGTATGATAAACATCTGCATCATTCCCATTCTTTGTCAAGTATGCACACTGTGATTTCCCTTCTGCAGGTTTGGGGGATTGCAACATGTATGCAGCTAGTTACAGAGAAACATAACTTCTGAAATTGATTGGATATATCAAGGTTTGATTCAAGCTTATTTAGTTAGTTTGGATTTGAAAGTTCTGCAATAGAATTTCTGAATCAGTTTAAAATCCACGGCAGTAACAGTAGAAGATAACAGAGCAATGTTATTCTGCAGTTGCTGCTAGTCTAATTCTGGCACACGGGAAAGGTCACTGCCTCTTGGCTCAAACTAAGCAGACCCTGGGCCTGGCAGTGTGCAAGGGGTGTGAGGTGGATAATTTACTAACATGGTCCTAGCTTGAGGGCATGCTTCAGTGATAGGAGTGTTTTCTTCCCTTTCCCACATGTCCTATAGCAAAATTCTTTTTTCCTTTTCAATTGACAATTCTGCCCTGGACTAATATGATGCTTTATCTCTACTTGGCTGTTAAAGTCTAGGCAAGCAAACAAACATAGAGAAATGGGAGATGTAATAAAATATTATCTTAACCAATAATAAGAGAAGAATTGTTGTTACCTATGCAGAAAATCTGAGTCATAAATAACAGTTACTGTATCTTAAATAGATCATATTAATTTACTTTCATGGCAAAGTATAAGCATTCACGACCCTGTTTCATGTGCCAAATGCTACAGACTAAAATTGCAGTAGGTATGTCCTTTTTTTTTTGAGTGTCCAGTTCAAACTTCCTCACATTTTCCATTTTTACTGCACATTCATTCTTCTAGGGTTTTTCCACATGTTTTTGCCACACTTTCTCTTTTACACCATCCAGATCTGTATATAGCTAGTAGGGTTGACTCTGCAATGTTAACACTGTTCAGAATTGCAATAATTGCACCCAATGACCAGTAAATGTTTTGAGAGAATACATATTCCCCAAACAGCCTTACAAAATTCACAAAATTTGCTTAGCACTCTCTGAAATAGACCTGCTGAGAAGTAAAATGTTGCTGTAATGTACACAGTCAATCTAAGATTACCTAATTGATGACTCTACCTTTAAATGCCATCTTCTCTCAGCCACAATGGAGGAAGGCTGTTTGTTTTGAGCACAAAAGGAAACATTTACTGAATGACAAAATGGATATTCAAAGCAATCCAGAACAAAGACAGTGAACATGGTATAACAAAGAAGATGAACATTCATGGTGAATCTTTTTAATATCTGAGTTTGAGATCTGTCTTCAGTCAAATACCTCGATGTTCTTCAATCAATCAACCAGACAAAAATTACAAAGTGAAGGGTGTGACTCATGCACTTACTGGTACACTCAGCCAAAAATACAGAGCACAGCAAATCTCATAATTTCTAGCTTTCCAATACGTCTCTGGCTCCCAGCCATCACTTCACCACCACCACCCTGTCAAGAGTTGCTACTGTCAGCAGTCCCTAAAAAGTTGCATATGCAGAAACCATTCATCAACCCCAATCTTATCTTAGATAGGCTTTTTTTAAGGCAAGCATCAATCCTATCTCATTTCTGTTGCCCGTATTCCTTTATACATTTGCTCTCCAACTTCAGCTGCCATCCCTAGCCAGTGCTTAGGTCACAAATTATTTGGAGTCAAGATACTTCCTTTGGATGAGAAAAAAGTTTTTACCTGTTTTTCCATGTTAGTCGAATTCTGAAGAATTTACCTTGGAAAATCTCCGGAGCTGTGAAAATGGGCTCCTTTATGAGCAAGAAATACAACAGATGGTTATTATGACCAGGTATAGCTTCTGGGCCAGGGATTTATATTTATGTCTTTATTGTGATGCATTTTTCTCCTTTATGTTTAGGGTTATTTTCCCTCCATGAAATATTGCTGTCTCTGTACTGACACCAGTTTCTTAGAAATTATGGTTTTATTTGTCAGGATTTTATTGCAGATGCTACAGACCCTCCCCAAATTTGACTAAAATATTGCTGTGCCAAGATTTTCAGATCCTCCAAAGAATGATGCTAATTAATTTGTTGTTTAGTAAATGGTGACTTGCAGGTCACATTAGAAACAACTTTTTAATGAATCTTGTAAATATTTAGAAAATAATTATATACCCCATAGTATTTATTTTTTTCTCTTACCGTTATCTGGTGGGACTGCATACAGCCAAAGAGGAGAATAATCCCAGCTGTCTTTCTGAGAAAAGTTTTATGCAAGGCAGAATTATTCTGAAGACCAAGGAAAACTTTGGAGAATCCTATTTTTTCTGGAAATGAGCAGCGCACTGCTCTTCACAGGATGCTGGTTCAGGTCACAGCCACCAGAAGGCCTATTCACAGCCTTTAATGGAAACACTGTAGTATCCTCAGCACCTGTTGCTTTGCAGCACAGTGAGTACTCTTCCTGTTGCACAATGGGTCCATCCTTTTCATTGCTTGGCAGTCTTCCTCCTCACCCCTTCAAACAAATACCATTGTGCCCTTGTGAAAGAACATTAAAGTGGTGCTCTGGTGTTCACCCTTCCAAATGATGGTCAGGGCTGTCTCTGTAGAGCTCTGGTCTGTCTTGCTGGAGGGCTTATTCTAGGATATAAGTACTTCCTTCTCACATAGTCAGGAAAAAGTAGCCACTCACATGATTTCATGTTTCGGGTTGTTATGTGGTTCTTGGCTCCTTAGAAGCTCAGTTCACTCCAAGGACAGCAGTCATTTGTTCCTGACGTTGAGCACTACACCACCTTTCTGCACCCTCCCTTCCTTTTTTTAAGGGAAGGGCAGAGGTGATACTGATTATTAAATTTTCATTGAACTAAAAAAATCTGCAGGAGTTTAAAGCAACTTTCTGACACTGTTTGGAAGTGGGAAAGACTGCAATTATCAGATCCAGTGTGATCAGTAACGCTCATGGAAAATGGTAGGAATGACTAGCTAGAGAGGTTCTGGAACATGTAGATAATTAGACCAAAAGTGTCAGGTATTCTTGTGCAAACGTGCTGGTATTGCACTTTATAGTGAGTTTCAGAGCAACTCACTGAGGGTTTTTTTGACAATGTTTTGAACCAAATGGTTCAGCTGTGAGGAAGAGAAGGCAGAAGTAAAACCAAAGCTTTGTGAATGGTACACAAGCGTTAGCTGCAAATTCAGATCTGGGTCCAACTTTTGAATTCTTGAAAGTTGTGTCCTTTTTGAATCCAGGTTTTTGGTTTAGATATACAAAGTAGTTTCAGCAGATTTTGTGTAGGCCTAATTAGGAGCATATTTTTTAATGAAAAAAGAATGTGAACTTGATTTTTTCTTTATTGTATTATAAAATCCTATGTTATATAGGACAGTCCAAAACCCAAGTATAGATGCTGTGTCTGCACTAATGGACAAGTGTAACTACCACTATACAGACAACACAGGCCACAGTCAGATCAAGCACTTTTCATGGCACAGAGGGAGTGAGCATGCACACAAGCATTATTCTAATATGATGTCCAGACCTAGAAAGGGTGGATATCTGGGGACCAGGGCTAGGGATTTACCCATGCAATTAATGGCAGGCCTTTTCTTTTTCCCTACAGTGAGCTGTTATGTAGTCCTGTTAGGAAAAATGACTAATTGGAAGACTATGTCTCATAGTCCTTGGGCACACAAATCTGAGCTCTGAGTTTGGGAACATAACTCTTTTCCATCAATCACACAATAAAGTATCTTGATTGACCTCAGATAGCGTTGTAAAATTTATTACTCATGAAAGTTTAAAAATGGGACTACACTGCTGGATGCTTATCATTATTGTTGTTCTTACATTATCTTTGTATTAGTTATTCAAGTGTTTGTGAGGACTTAGTTAAAGCCTCTCTGTTATTGTTGTTATTCTGTTTAAGGCTTTCTGTTCATTACAGGATTGTCTGTCAATGCTAGTTTACCTGGCTCTGTGAAGTATGTTTCATTTGCAAATGCAAGTGTCTGGCCTTTAAATGTGTTTAAGAGGAAGCATATCATATAGCAGGTATGGTATGAAGGAAAGTTCCTCACTTGTCATGTCTGCTCCTACTAGCAGAGTATCCTAGCCCCTGCAGTTTGTCCCTCATGCAGGAACACCAGCTTTGACAACACTTTTTGCACACACCATACTGCACACACGCTATGGCCATCTCACAGGTCTCTATTTTAAAAGTTTTTGGTTTTCATGAGCCGTACTATTTCTGGGATATTCAAGATATCAGAGCAGAAGTTTTGAACAACCAATAAGACTGTTCTTGCTGGACAGTTCTTTCTCTTTCCCCCTGCTTCACCTCTCCTCCGTTCCCCCCCCCCTTTTTTTTTCCCCACTTCTGAGGGTTTCCTCTTTTTTTTTTTTCCTCGGGGAACCCAAATCTTAAAGTGCAAAATGTTTCTGAGAGTTCAGTAAGAGACATATCAATCTCCCTATTGGGCTTCAGTTCTTCATTTTTAATTTAGTTTGGTCCATAGTAGCATGCGGATAGCCACTGGTCTGGATTCGGTTTTAATTCACAATCAATAATCAAAAGGCTTTAAGTGAAAATATTTTGGTTGATTGTGCTTTTTAATTTTTGCTTGAAATAGGAAGCGAAGTGAAAGAAACTATGGTCATGGAAATTTTTGCCAGCAGCAGAAACAGGATGCACGGGGACTTAAGACATGCACATTTTCTCTCCAGTTTTAGAAAAAGAATTTCACACCAAAGCAAGTCAAGTTTGAGGTAAGTCTGACAACAGTATTAAACTTCTGGGTATGAGGCTGAGCCTACAGCCATTTCAAGCTTGGTCATTTATATTGCTCTGTGCCATAAAAACATTTATCAAAAGTAGCATGTTTCTTAGATTTTGCTCTGTTTTCTAGCTAATTAATTATCTCATGGAATTTAATAACTGATGGAGCAAAGAAAAAAGAGCAATACAATTTCCTTCTCATTTACTTCCTTGACCTAATACAAGTTTAGTCTTTGGCCTGAAAAATTTCCAGATGTTAAGAGGGAAGCGGATATTCATCTCCATATATGAACTAGGTTAATGCAGTAATAGAAGCAGCAGGATGTTTTAGATAGGCACTGACTGATTCCTGGTGGCTTGCAAGTCATAACATTGAAGTCCAAGTGACAGTAGTCAACAAAGCGGCTCTGGGATCAGTAAGAATGCAAAACCCATAGAATGGTACTAGCACGATACAGAATCCACAGAATAAACAGTGTGTTTATTTGGCATAACTGAGTTGTGAATCTGGTAGTAAATAATCGGAGTCGAACTTCCAAAGTATCTGTATGTGGCTTTACATAGAAGGATTCTGCTGGGTATTCACTTAGTCAGTATTGAAATGCATTTCTCCTTGGGCTAGAACACAATAGCTATTCTGATAAAAAGCACTATGGAGATATTTGCTGCACACACTGGAGAAATGGTGACACAGCACACAGTCATTAATATCTCAGTGTGGGCCATATCAATTCCAAGCAGTGAGTACTCATTTCTCTAGTGAAAAATGGCAGTCCAGAAACACAGTGCATTTAGCATATTGGAGATAAAAGTATAACATTAAGTCACCAACATTGCTTTCTGTGGTTTTTAGGAATTTATGACATAATTTTGATATAAATTCTGGGGTTTTATACCTCTGTGAAGTGTGGTGCCAAAAAACGTTTCTGCCTGAAATAGTATGATCTGTTATGGTATGATACTGTAGTGAGAAAGTAATGTCGTGCTACCAGTAGGGTATGCAAGAAGTAACAGAGGCAAGTTTTAAACTGCAATTTTGTAATTATTACTTTTCAGTTCCTTAAGGATTGTGTTATTCTTGACTCTTGAGTTGATATGCAGATAGGAAAATGGTGGGCTGAAGTGAAAGCATAAAAACAGTTGCAAAAGCTACATCTAGTAAAATTTTTAGATATATGCAGAGAATTGGGAGATAACTGTACTCAAGGGCTGTAAAAGGCGATGGAAGGAACCAAAGGGAGTTTACTGATGAGCAAGTGTGTGCTGAATAGATAAAAATGACCCAACCCCTCAGTTCCAACACTTGATCCTACAAACTCTTCAGACCACCTCTTTAGTTTATTTGATTTATGTGATTAAATGTAGCTAAGTTTGGGCTTGAGAGACAACTGAGTAACTGTAGGCAATTTCTGAATATGTCAACAGAGCCTAGGCTAGGAGCCCTGGTTTCCCCATCACCCTGAGGTTGAACCATTTTCCAGAGTCTTTGCCAGTGTTATCTCACACTCCTCCACCCTTGTCTCCACCCCAGCTTCCTCCACACACAGCTGTGAGGGGAATGGGCAGCTGCCGCTGGGAGCTCAAGAACCTTGTTCCTGGCAGCAGTCCCACTGTGGAACTGCTCCTGGCAATGAAATTCCCCTTTCCACACCCTGCACACCCAGTGAGGAGAGAGGCCTGCCTGCCTTGCCAGCTCTGACCTCGGCTGTGCCCTCGGCTGTTTCCCTCACGCTCCCACTCCCTTCTTTCTCCATGGTGGGTGGCCACGGGACCGGCCTGCCACTGGCTCCCGGAAGGGGACAAAATCCCCTTGCTCCACTTGTGCCATGTTGAGGTGGAGGTACAAGGAACCATGGCTGGGCAGCATGATGTGGGAGACCCAGACAGAGAGGAATCGCTGTCTGCTCTGCTTCTGTTCCTCCTGCCAGCAAATATTTTTGTTTTCCTGAGGGGTGGGGGATTTGTGTAAGTAATGTGCCAGAAAGGTGATTTAAGCCTCTGAATCCTATAAACTGTGTAACAGATGATGTCTTTCTGAGCTTTTGGTGAGGGCATCTTTGTACTCCATGCAGAAGGGAGTTGGTGGACACCCAGTGGGGCAGGGAGCTGTGCACCCAGGAGTGCATTCATTGTCAGGCTGGGGCTTCTTGGTTGGGATAGAAATGGTGGAAGAATGATCTGCTATGCTGGTGCAAGGCTTTCACCTTGAAGGCAAGGGGACTGTAGGAGACCAGCTCTGTTCCCATGACGTAGTAGGGAGAAACACTTCAGAGGCTGGGAGAGGACTGTCAGCTATGTACAGGCACCTGGAAAGCCAAGTCATGTAGAGAAGCAGCAGCAGCCAGCATTTGGCCTTTGGAGAGCACTGCTCTCACAGGGGAACAAACAACAGCATCACAAAACCCCCTTCTCTAGCAGTACCCTGCAAATCCAGGTCACGTCCTGTGTTTTCTTTCAGTACATGATATTTTCCAGGCCTGCTCTAACATCCTTCTGGTTCCTTGAGAGCTTCCATTTCTATCTCTATTTATTCTTTCTACCCATCCATAAGGGCTTCCACCTTGGTGGATCTTTCTTTCCATTTCTGATGGACACAAGGTTCCCTGAAGACCCTGCCTGTGCTGTTCTAGAGAGAATCTTGCAGGCACAGTAAGGCGATCTGCCTTTTCACAAGGGACTTGATGACTAAAGATGCGCTATTGCTAGTGTGCCAATTTTATTTGTATTATAGCATCTCAGCCTTGTAGTTAGGTAAATTGTGCTGAATTCAGTGGAGTTATTTTAAGCCTAAACGTTTATTCAGTAGCTTTGATTTAGCCTCTTCATCATTTACTTGTTTGCAAGAATTATCTGTTCTGCATCCACCTGGAGCTTATATTTTATTATACTTTGCGATCTAAAATTTGGCTAAAAGAAAAACCCTCAAGGTTGACAAGGACTAGGATTGACAGAAGTATGGCTCTTTGAAATCCCTGTTGTCCATTTAAATTTTAATGTTTCTATCATTTGTTCCTCAGTGTAAATTAACAGCCACGGCAGTGTGTTGGGTTTCTTTTCTGAAGTCAAGACTTTAAATTTAATTCAATAGCCTAGATTTACAGCTATTCTATATTTCACAAGGCAGAATCAATAATGTGACTGAAGTGAAGAAGATAAAAATTTATGGTATCTTGCAATTTAATGGTTGAAAAGATGCAATTGGAGAGACCATAAATTGTGAAGGAGTTTATGCTTCATTGCTCCTGATTCAGTGCTTGCTGTTAGAACTTGATTTGTGACTATTCACAAGGTGTGATTAATGGTGTGATCGATGCTTGCTTCAGTGCAGTAAAGCAGTTGTAATGCTCTTCATTAGAATAAATAAAATAAATTGACTGAAGCTTTATAAAAACTGTGTAACATTTAAAATCTAAAATGTCAATTTTTTTTCCTGTTACAATTTAGGTTTCTTCAGGCAGTTTCCACCTACATCACATCACTCATTGTCATTCTTTTTGGATATTATAGAAATCCATGTGGGTTTGGGTTAGCTTTATGCAAAGCTCAGTGAAGGGGAAAAAAAAAAAAGAGTTGAATAGGGCTGACTAGAGTCTAAGATTTTCTGGTGGCTGTGTTTTGCCATACTGCAAACATACATTTATTCTCCTTTAGCACATGCAAGTTTAAAGGAATCAAGGCAGAAAATGACTTTTGCATACACAGCTCTACTAAAAACAATAAAAATTAATAACTTTCATTGTTTTAAAATGGCACGGATGTATGATCGGCACCCTAGCAGAGACAATGAAGATAGAGGCTTTTTTGAGTAGCATTTTTTTGGTTTAAGGATGTTCATTACATAATCCGATGCTGTCTCACAGTATGCTCTAGAACAGACACGGGAATATCAGAAAACTGCAACAGCCATGAAAGGCAGCAGAATGTAATGATTTTGATGTTGTTATTTAAATTGGGCTCCAGGAGATGCAAAAAAGAGGTAGGGTAGAGAATGCCCCAGGATGCCTTATACATGCCAGTTAATTCCCCTGCAGTATATGGATAATTCTGAAGTTTAAAATTGTCGAAGTTCAAACATGTTGTGTAAAACCTGGGGAGTAAAGAAATTGTACTATGAAATTTAGGGGAAATTCTTGTGTGGCTTCAGTCTTGTTTGCTTTTGTTTACCTCATTGAGAGATAAGCCTTGTAATTATCTGGAAAAGTTTATCAGATTTCTACTGTGCTCCCTTGCTCTGATTTTCCTCAGTTTCCTTTGTCATAATGTATGTAGAGAATTTCAGGTTTGTGTTTGCTTTTAAGAGGAACTATAGGTAAATCTAAAGCTATTAGGCAACAAGGCACCATTTTAACAACAGCGGTGAACTAAATGTTTCCTATAATTTGTGTATCTTAAAATATGCTGTAGCAACTCCAGGCATCAATGATCATGCATTTGCTGATTGGAATTGCAAAGAGAATGAAAACATAAAGAAACTATGAGTGTTTTTGAAACATATAGCTATGTCAAATTAGTGTTTCTATTATTGCACACAGTATTTACAGACTAGCAGTTGTCACTTCACAAAAAAAATATCTTAAGATAGATCGTATTCTGTCTGTCAGCAGTCTGGCAGAGATTCAGATATTAACTGTAACACGTTCTGACAGTAAACACATAGTAAAATGTGTGAAACTATAATGTAAGTAGATAAGCTTTTCTTTTGTAGATGATTTTTTGCTCCTTCACTGTCAATTGAAAAAGCCAGTAATTCACACAGACAAATGAGTTTCTGTGAGTCATAAAAACTGGATTTGGTAAGAACAGAGACAATGTAGCTGCAGCCACAGCCCCCAGAGCATTGCAGCTGAAAGATCCGAAGAGCCACAATGCTGCAGTGAGCAGGGAGGCATAGTTACGCTAGGCAGTTGTGGTTACTTGGTGAATTTGCTGATTACAGCTGAATTTGCCTCTATCCAACAACTATGTAAAAATGTAAGGCCACAAGGAGATGTAAAGCTCTACTTGTGCTTGACACCAAGGAAGATTGACTCAACCTGAAACTCCACCACTTGTGTGGCAGACAGAATACCCATGTCCTCGCTTGTTTGGTTTGTTTAGTTTGGGGGTTTTTTCCCTCAAGAAGCTGATGACCTATCCAATCTATTATGCTAATTTAAGAAGTAGCAATAGCACTGAGTCCTTAGACAGAACTTGTTGTCTTACTTTATCATTACTAAAATGCATCATCAATCTTGTTTTGTAGAAAGGAAGACAGAAGCATTAAACAGTTTCTCCAAAGTAATATGCCAAATTTGGTACGGTGTCCTTTCCACCTTTTTCTTTAGATCTGCACCATGTTTATTTGTCTTTTGTGTTCTCCTTGTCAATGGAGAAAGCCACACTTAATTATAAGGACTATGGAAACGATTTATAAGGAATTCTAAGGACTAAGGAAAGGATGCTATGATAGGATTTTGTTTGGGGTGTTTTTTGCTTACTTTCAACTATTTAAAAAATAGAATTTCTGCTAAGTGGGTATGTTTGCAGTTATTTAGGCAGTTTGCAGATATATTCAGCCAGAAACACACAGGCAGTATATGAACAGAAGATTTTGTTACCAGGCTGATGGAAGATCATTTCACTGTGAGAGTAGAGCCCTGTTTCTTCAAATGTTGCATGCAGTAAGAGAATGGCTCAGATGAGACCAGGTACTGAAAGCAATGTGGTAATACTGGAGAAACAGAATATTACCACGTGAGGGGGTTGGGAGGGTTGAGCTATTGTACCTTGACTGCTTGTTGTACCTAATCCAACCTCTTCAGAAACAGCTGGACTCTACGCTGTGCTGTGTGTGGACATCCTTAGCTATCTCCACCTGCACTGAGGGCTTCACCAGCACTGAGGGCTTTTGTGAAAAAGGAGGGTCTGTGAATTGAAATAGCTCTTTCACACTGCCTTTCATAATGGACTTCTTTTTTTTAGTTGTGTGTGTTTTTCAATGAATGCTTTTTTGCAGTCTAACTTAGTCCACTTCAAAGTGGACTAAACAAAAAGTTTACTCTTCAGGCAGAAAGAGGTTGTTCACATAGGAAACTGTTGCACAATAGCTATTCCTGGCCTTTCCTGAGTGGGGGCGGGGGGGGAAATCATTAGTCCCTCAAAAACCTGGCTGCTTTGAAGATGGAGAGGATGGATTTACCAGTGCTGGCTTACCACCATGCAAAGGTAGCCATATAGCCCATTCTCCAGCTTTGCATACCCATGAAACACTATGCAAACATCCAGACAGTTCATGTCTTCTATTTATCTCTCCTCCTGAAAGTTGCTGTTTCTTGTTCAAACAAACATATTCCCCCTTTGATTGATATATTCTGCAAATATTGGCTTTTCTCTCAGGTCAAATATTCTCCTGCCTGTTTTCCCTTTCTTTGTAACAATGACAGCAGTGAACATTTAACAGCACCATAAAGTGCTGAGTACTTTCAGTTGAGGTTCTCAAACAATTTCAAGTTACAGACAGAAAAACTGAGGCAAGGCAAAATTTACCTAAAGCTATACTTTGAGTCCATTTGCAGGCCCTTAAACTCAATCCTGCATCCCTTCCAGTGGAAGTGCCATTCCAACACTGGGAAAACCATGCCTCTCTACCCAATGGTACCTTCTTGGTTTTTGAAGCCTATGTTGGCTCTACTAGTAGTAACCAGCAGATGCTGTTGAAGAGCATCAGTACTAAACCTACTCTCACTACTTTTGTTGTCACTGCTAATGCTAACAGGGATACCATTTATTCCCGTTTTGCTGTTGCAAATTTGAGGTGGGCTGACAGGGCCTATTTCTTTGTTTCCGGGGAGAGAGCACAGCTTTGGCCAGGTGCAGGTGTGTCATTAAGTTTATGTCGTTCCTGTTTGATATTTGCAACTTTCACGAGACATATTGCTACTAGTAGATGATCTTGCTGTTACCTTCTGAAGTGCATCTCCCCCAAGCAAGCAAATTATAGCAGGACTGTGTTTTGCATGTTCAGATTTAGTTGTGGCTTTTGTTTTGTTTTTGTTTTTTTGCCTAACCAGTAGAATATGATAGAAAAAGAAAGCATTACAATCCTGAAACCATTATTCCATAGCTACTGGTTCAATGACAGGAGGATGTTGCTTTCAGCTACAGGGAGGTTAGGAATCCTGGTTAGAGAAGAACCGAGGTATTCATGTAGTGGTGCCCCAGATAAATACATAATGACTGCCATAATGCAGCTAACTCACTGCAATCACTGTTGTCCAGTGTTTCATTGATTTGTGGATGTATAAAATGACACACCCCAGCTGAACAGTCATTTTCATATGAAAAGGGTTTCTAGACATGGAATACTACTTCTTTCAGGGGGAAAAAAGAAAAAAGTGCCTAACTGCTTTTTTTTTTTTTACTTACCTGTCTTCTCATCATCACTTTTTTTACCCCAAGGGAAGGCAGGGGAATAAAGCTAAACTATCTGCTACATTTAAATGTCCAGCCAGCAAAGATTAAGGACATAGAGAAACAGAATAAGACTGAGAAGTCTTACAACATCATTTCTGAGACAGTCTGATACTTGGATAAGGGGAGCAGTAAGGCTCTCACTGTTAACACCAAGGTGCAGAATTCAGAGGTGAATTCCCTTCCCTGCCCTTAATTCAGTACAGAGCTTTTGATGTAGTGTCTCTCACTGAGGAAACTTACTTTTTCCACAAAGAAGAATTTTGCAGTCTTATGTGTTTCAGTAATAAAACAATGTTTCTTATGTTTGCTTTCTTTTTACATAATCTAAGTCAGTTGCTAAGTAATCATATATTCCTATTTCATAAAAAAGAAATTCTCTGTCGACTCTTTTCAAATGGCTGTGAACTTGTACTCTCTCTTTACTGCTACTTTGCTAAATTCTTGATTTCATCTTCCCTATTAAATCAGCCCAGTCCCCTGAATATACAGATTTTACTTTTCTTCTGACTTGCTTTTATACAACAATATCATTTGAAGAAAACAGTCTTAGACACCAATGGAGAGGGAATGTTGTTTTCCTGCTCCATTGTAAGATACAGTTGTGCAACATGGCTTCAAATCACATGAGCGAAAGTGCTCATTTACACATTGACTTGTAATAGCAATGATCCTTTCCCCAGCAAATCTCTAATAATGTCTTTCTCCTAGACCTGTACACCTTCCTATTTGCTACTGCTTCAGATATCAATGAGCATTACAGTACAGTGTATAAATGTATTTAGGAAATTCTACTCTCTCTTCCCCTCACTATCACCACTTTTTTTCTGGTTCTGAATGTCTATGCCTAGTGCCTATCAGTTTCTTCTAGATCCCTAGCAGTTCATTAGAGGGTTGCTCAATTTATTAGGAACCAATCATGCATTCATACCTTCTTCCATCTGAAGTGCACTTTTAAATGTTAGACTACATACTAATCAAGTTGAACGTAATAATGAGAGCACGTTCACATTGTTAAGGTAAATGACCCAATGCATTCACAGTGAAGACATATTTGAACTACAGTTTGTGCTTTTCATTGCAGTATTGAATATTCTGGACAACTCTGAAATGTATTGTTTTCTGGCAGCCTTGCAAACATGATTATTACACTGCTGGCAGAAGTTTGGATGTTTCATTGCTGCTTTATGGTAAAGTAAGTGCCATTAACTAAGGGGGATTTTATTGTGTAAATTTCTTCCTATAAATTAGACTAACAATGCATGAATGGAACATGCGTCTTTACACTTACATACAGTAGTGAATGATGTATCAAGCTGAGCTTGATACTATGTGCCTGTTTTCAGGGAAGCCAGTAGATATTCATGATCAGTGTTAATAACAGATGATCCAAAGCTGGCAAGTGGAGCTAAAGGAAACAAGTTAATGAATATTTTGATGGCAGGAAGGTCAGAGGTAGCAAGTGCATGAAAAGTTTTTCTTTTGCATGCTTAGTGGGGCACATTCTGGGATTTGAACATTTACTCTTTTTTTGTTCCCCAGAAGGGGAAAGGAATAATTAATAATTATTATTATTAAAGGAAGTATGTAGTTTTTAAAATTCTGTAGGAGAACCTAAACTTTGTGCTGTATGAGGCATTCTATTCTAGGACTTTTGCATGAGAAAAGAGACAATCTTACATGAGTAAATTGGTCTGATTATGTTCCTATAGAGCAAGCAAATGAAGGTGAAGTGTGCCAAAGTAATCTAGTGAACCTGGGTAATGATAGCAGTGAATATTAGCAGACATCGATGACCATAATATGTTCCCAAGGTCCCAGTGTTGTTTGGTTTTGGACCCAGCATGCACAGGCTGCTCTGGCTGTGTATACTGTGCAGGTGAAACAGAACTCTACTGTTTTCACCATGCCTTCCCTTTGGTGAGCAGACTTCCCAAGGAAATGGAATTATTTGACCTGCTGCTGCTTCGTAAGGTGATTTATAACTTAATATTTTCTCCTGACAACACTTTAATTGGAGTTCATTTGCCTATTATTGATAGACTTACATATACCTATAGGAAAAGACATGCCAACATGTGAGTGAGGTGATGCTCACCTACATTTCTCACCTATCTATTCCTCCTAAGTGGGCCAGACTTTTCCACATTCTGAAGTAAAGTTCCATGACAATTTAATGTATGTACCACTCCCAGAAATATATCTATACTGGAGACTTGTCATAACTGATGCGCAGAAATTCATAACTATAGCAATGTCTCTCAGCATGAAGCTGAGGTGTGTTTTTAAGTCATTGTTCCTGCTTTCAAAGCTATAGTTTCATTTCAGTGTAAAATTCTAGACTAATCATCTCTCCTCTAAAATCACGTAGAAAATTTCACATTAAAGACAAAATTTGGCCTAAGCTTTGCCACCTTTTTTCACACCAGGGAAGATTATGAA
This sequence comes from Aegotheles bennettii, assembly GCA_013398125.1. Taxonomy (NCBI): domain Eukaryota; kingdom Metazoa; phylum Chordata; class Aves; order Caprimulgiformes; family Aegothelidae; genus Aegotheles; species Aegotheles bennettii. The sequence continues at coordinate 367,574 of VZRW01013719.1, read as the reverse complement.
AGAAAAAGGCCAAGTTCATGGAACAATCCAAGCCCCGTGGCCAAAGTCTGTAAGCCACACGTCTCAGGACAAGAGTGTATCCTTCTGCTTTGGTCCCCACATCTTCAACTCTGGAAAAGAGTACTCTACTGCTTAGGGCAATAGCAATAAGATAAGAAATTTTTCACTCTAAAATCAGCATTCTACCATTTAGAGAACAGTGGCCAAAATGTTTACAGTAGGGTGTCTGATATTTTGCATGGTTTATGTCTCTTACTTACCACTGCTATTTTATTACATTTTAATTTATTATTTTGTTTTTCCAAGTACTATAATTTATAATATAATATCATTAGTTTTCATGATTTTGGCTGTACCACTCATGGTCCTAACATAAAGTAAGTAGTGAAAACTGGGCACCATGCCCAAACTCTCAGAGTTATTTATATGTTTCTAAAATCTAAACTGGAGGAGGCAAACAGAAAATTTGCATCTTTTTGCAATTGAAACAAAGCTAAACCAAATTTGCAGTCAGCAAGAACATGGGCACATGGAAACTCAAATGTGAACTCTTTACGTTAGTAAATATTAGCTTATTCAGCTGAGGTATAAGGATTTGTGCAGCAAAGAAAAATAATTTGATTTGTGATTTTTTTTCAAGAGAAAGGCAGAATACATCGCCTGGGTGTACTTCATCTCCTCCTTACGTATAAGTCAGTGCCATGCGCTCTGTGAGCCCCTGCAGTGCTGTCAGTGAGCCACATATACACATGGGTTTTGCAGACCAGCCGAGACTGAAGGGTGCTTTCAACTGAAGAGTGCTTTTCAAGTAGGGTGCACTACTTTTGCATAATGCGTCTGATCCCTTTAATATAGGCCAGAGAAAATCCTAATTAGAGAAGAGCTACTTCTGATGACAATGTGATGCTGTTATGGTAGGATAGGTACATTTTCTAGTGCTTCTTGTTTTAGATGAGAGAACAGCAAGTTTCATTGTTTCATTGCATGTTCTGATGCATCTCTTTTCTCTGGTGTTTTGTCTATGTTTTCATTTCTGAAGTTCTGCTCAGCACTGTTGGCAGTTTTCTCACTGATAGTATTCCAGTAAAATTACAGCTGTTGCTTTTGATAAAGGGAAAGCAAAATGATTGATAAACCAGTACAATGAAAAAAGTTCAAGAAACACCTAAGTTCTAACGTACAATCTCAAACATGTGTTGAATCTCAAGCCTAGGAGCCCCTATTTAATTTTTCATGCAAATGTATGTTGACTGCCAAGGACAAAATTTTTAACATAATTTTTTGTGAAAAATCATTTTCTGACTAAAGAAACTATTTCATTGCAAGGTTCTGCAACAGTTTTGACTTTTGATTAAAAAAAAAAAGAAGAAAATGCAACACCACCCCAAATACTTCGGTAGAAAATGGAGATATTTACATTTGAAATTGCTACCAGAGTAGCTGTAGCTGGGGCGCCTTGTTTTCTTCGGTGGTTCCTTGCTAATTTCTACCATGTGCTGCCATGCCACAATGGAAGACGAAATCCAAGCAGAGACCCTGGTCTGGGAGAAGAGTGGTAATGTGATTATGCTTCACAGCAGTGATATTCTGGCTCTAAGGCAATATTTCAAAAATGCAGTGTATGCTCAAGTCTAAAGTTGTATTCCTTGTCTCCGTGATGGGGCCCTTCTGTCATAATTACTTTCCACATTGCTGCTTTTCACTATATCTGCTTTTTCTCAGACTATAGTGGCTTGCATTTTTGTAAAGGGATGCTGATGTTTTGGAATTTGTGTTTCTTAGTGGGAATTAACTTCATTTAGCCTTTGGGTTTCTGTGCCATTTTCTGTTGTTGTGCCATCTTCTGGAGTTGGGAGCCCACCCTACCCTGACATTGCTGAAGTCTCTAAGGACTCCCATGAACTGTTAAGTGTGAGGGTTTTTTTTTGGCAGAATCAATCAGCTGAAGTGATTGCACAGCAAACCCAAAGATTGTCTTCAGAGTGCTGTCTAGTAGGTGATCTGGTTACAGCCTCCACCATTGATCCGCCACGTCCTTCTCGTGTCATTCCCAAAGCTGCTTTCTTTCTACTGAAAGGCTATGAGGCTGTGCCAGAGCAAACTGAAATTCTCCTTTCTTGGGGCCATGGCTCAAAATTCTGTGTACGAAATCCGGAACCAAATGAGCTGGATGGCAGGTGTTACAGACACCAGGGTGTGTGGTGCAGATAGATATGTGCCACTGCATACACAAGCAGTTTTTTCTATGAAATCTGATCCCCTTCAATGGCCTGCAGGTACTAGAGGTCTTGCTGAGCAGGTGTGCTGTGCTGCTAGGTTTATGCTTGTAATGAGAAAACTGCTGACATAGCCCCAAAGCGGAGGAGAGAGAGGTCCTCACCCTTTGCCTCTCTCTGTCCTCTTGCAATACATATCCTGGCACTGCTGCATTCACCTGTGAACATGTGATGTTCTTAGGCTGCAACCTAGACCCATGTACTTCAACCAAGGTCAGGTGATAAACTTTAGTGCCTCTTAGGAGAGGTGTTTCATGTCATCTTTACTACCAAAGGGTTCACACTGGAAAGGAATTGACTTGTAGTGGCAGCAAGGATAATTCACATTGAGTGTTTTGTTTTAAAACCAAAATACTTGTCCATGACTGTATGTCTCCCCTTATCCATCTCTGCTCTCATTCTTATTTTACTCCAGTTAGTATTTCCCCAGAGTTTTCCTCTCTTGCTGTTTCTCTCTGTTTCATTCTTTCATTTCCTAAGAAAGAATTTTCCCTGAACAGGTGGAGCTCAAGGTCTTGTTTCTAAATGACTTGATGAGGTAATCCAGGTGATCACGATTTGTCAGTGATCCAGGTTAGAAGTTTACAGTCTAAGCTCATATTTACCAATCTGAACTTCCTAATGGCCTCGCAGGTCTCTCAGCAATACATTCTTAGGTTCTGTAGAGAAGGGGGAAAATATGAATTAATTTACCTTTCTTTTAAAAATACCATGGACCTCTCCAGTTCCCCACCCTCTTGTTCCCTTCAATTGCACTTGAGACAGCTCTCCTGTATGATCTCACTGCCGGACCTGACAGCTCCATTGAAGGAGGATGACAGTGTTGTGGGGACATGGTAAGTGCGAAGTTCTTTGGCACAGAAAATCAGACTGTAACATTACATTTGTCTTTTTACTTGATGAATAGGATACACTTGTTGCTGGATGAGTGCTTTGTTCTGAAAGATCCAGCTGGCTCCTGGACTGCATTTATACCGCTCATGTGGTGACTAACTAGGTATTTTTAATGCTTAATGCAATGTTTGTTTAGTATATGGGCTGTATAAGACTGATGATACATACTTTTTCTGATGCTGCTGAACTACTTCAGTTTTGCACATTGAGGTATTGTCATCCTTTAGCACCTTTTATGGTTTTGGTTTAACAATTTCATAGTTTTAAGCATCTTTCAGATATCTCCTGTGTGGTGATATTAAAGAGAGATTTTTGTATCTGCTGGGAGGATAATTTTCTCTTTGGAGATCTGCAGGGAGTTCCTGGTAGAGGACCTCTGGCAAATTTTCTTTCTGTATTCCAATGTTGTCTCATCTGGAAAATGTGCATCTGTTTTGTAGCTTTTGGTGGAGAAAATGTCCATTAAATTCTTTCACTTTTCAGAAGAGGCACTGATAATTTGAAGGTTTGCTGCTAGTATTTTCCAGACTAATATGCACCAGCCAAGTCGTCAATGCTATGAAAAATAGCTCATTTCCTCAAGGTAGTACCAGTTGAGTAGGTATGAAACTGTGAATCCTCACAGTGTCCAGTGAATCTTCAGAACAGTGCTGTGAAGGCTGGCTAACTAGCCAGGTTAGCTGGGTTCTCCTAGTTCTGTAATCAGCATGGTTAGCATTAATTCTGCAGTGTGCATCATGCTCAATCGTGTGGTACAAGCAAGCCCTTTAGGCCTTATTTTCCTTCTCATTTTTCTTTCTTTATCAATTGTATTGACAGAAACAGATGCAATGTTGCATGCATTAAGGAAAAAAAAAATAGCAATTTAAAAGCCACACTACTTACCAAGCCAGAACTACAACGGAAAATAATTTGGAAGTGGAAGCTGGTTGCAGTCTTAGCTCAAAGGTGCTGCCATCTGTCAGAATGAAACAGTTGTGTTTATGTAGAACACTACACCCAAAGACCTCAATGTTAAGACTATTAAACTGTATAACATCCCAGTGAGGGACCTAATAATAACATATCTGTTATGCAGATGGAGAAGATGAACTGAGTTAAATGACTTACCCAAGAAATCACTATCTGTTACTGGCAAGAACAAGAATTGAACTAATTGACCTCATCTTTCGGAGCCTGTTTTAATCCTTAGACAATTCTGCTTGCCTATCCACAACTGTTTCACTCACTGCTTATCTTAACATGTTTTATATAAACAGCCAGACTGTTTATATAAAACTGTACTGTGTTTGAATTATGTGGAGCATTCTCAAGTAAAAAAACCCACATCTAACATATTAAGCATATTCATTTTTCTGTCTGGCTCATCCAGCTTATAGGTTCGTCTAAATGATAAGACATTATGAAGCCCTATATTTTATTTTTCTTTTGAAGTCTTGTAGAGAGCAATTTTTTGCTTTCCCTACCACCTCACCAGATTATAATTTTATCCACTACACAAGCTAACTTCATACTTCATTTCTGCCATTGATATAGCTATTTTCTACAATATGAATGAAGTACCTGGCGCGATAAATATTGAAGTGTATCTGCAGTTTCATTTTCACATACAATTGACACTTTTCAAAGAATAAAACCATTGCTACAGTATTTACCAAATGTCCCTATTTTAATTCTGATCTTCTTGAATAGTATTTCAATACAGCAAGCAATTCAAGATAATTTCTCTTCATTTATGATCATGTTATATTATTTCAACATAATCACGCAGTAGTGGAATGAGTTATGTTTATGGCATACCATTCATATTGGAAAATGTGCATATAGATATTGCAATAATTCTAATATTACATTTTCAGTGACAGGAAAATGAACTATTCTACTACACTGAGTTAAGAATGCTCTACAATGTAATCTGGCCAAAATATTGTTTGCATTTTAGTTTTTGCAATGTTTTTAACCCTTCACCAAAAAAATAAGATGAATATCAAATCTGTGTATTTTTAAATGCTGTGTATTTCCACTTTTTTACTTTGCCTATTAATTGACTTTCTGTCACATTAACCTGATATATTAAAATTATATAAGTATAGTGATTTATATCAGTGTTTGAACTCTTCTAACAGTTTAACATAATCTTTCTTTTGCTAATAATGTAGAGGTGTTTCTGAATCTTGTCTTTGCAAATAGGCTGTCTTCATTCATAATGCTGAGACAGTTTACTTGCAATATTTTGTAGCTTCCTTTCTGGAGAAAGGGGAATCAATCATGCTGGTTAGAAAGGCTAAAGTTGGGGAAGAGGTCCTTCTGTCTGCCAAGGTTATCAAACTGCCACAAGATTATGCAGTGGCCCAAGTCCCTTGCAATTACTACACAATATCTCCTGTGCTTCAATGTCTATAACAAAATGTTTCCTACATTTCAAGGGGCCTGATTCTTTCCCATAGTTTTGTTTTGCACCACTTAAGAAGTAGAAGAATCAGTGAAATCATTTTTAAATAGTATTGATAGAAAAAAAGTATTTAAACAATCAGGACAAAAATCCTTATACCACATGCACAGCCTCTGAGTAGACTCAATTAATGATGAATGGTAAGTCTTCAATAGAAATGCTGTCAATTCTGATAGAATTTTTGACATCCTTTTTACCTATCCTTGATCAAATCAAGATGTGTTTTTTAGGAGAGGAAATCACTTATTTAATGCAGTATAGCTATCAGCATTGTCATAAATTTGAAAAGTTAAATGACTGTTTTCCTGGTATAAACTATTAGTTCTGTAACTACATTTCAAGAGAGAGGGAGAGATAATTGCAATTACAGGGATTTTGGCACACTGGTTATTCAATTTTGAGTTGTTGGACATGATCAGATAATAATGTTGCTGCCTTTATGATAACAAAAATTTAAAAATAATAGCTATTATTTGTGTACATTTTGCAGTTCTGCAATGCTATGGCTGAGCCAGATAAAATTAATTTCAGAGATTTCTACACAGGATTTGCTGAAGCAAAATATTAACCAAAATAAATGAAGAAATAGTGGACAAGGAAGATAATTGTCAATGGCTAAGAAATACAGAACTCTCAGAATCTGCAAGTCCTGGCTTGACATCCTCTCCGTTACCAGTGAAAAAAGAATAGAAGACCTCACTTAACTTGATGAGGTTTGGAGGCATGGAGGACCTACAGCATTCGCAAAACAAACATGTCAGAAAAGGCAAAAAATTAAAGGACTTTTCCTAGATGGAGTTAGATTTTCAACCTTCTGTGTCCACATCCTAGTGGGGAAATTTATTCTCCCACTTCCTGTACTGCACAGTTCTGCATTGTGAAAAACAGAAAAGGAGATTTCCTTTTTAACATTGTAGTCTGGCATCCCTTCTCTAAATGCACTTAAAGGCAAAGAAATAAATATATGCCAGGAATATTTGCTTTTTCAAGGCTTGAAACAATGGAAAATATAAATATGCTAAAAACTGTAGAAGGGTTTTAAGTTATGCTTGTGGTAACCTCTTCTGATTATTAATCATGAGATGTTACAGATGCCCAATCAGTAACATCACAGATGATTTCCATTAATTGTGTCTGACCATGTTAATTTTGGTCAGGAGAGGGGAAGCAATTCTTTCAAATTACTACCCAAACCCTGACATTTCGGTTCTGAAGCAGTTGGTGTTGGAGCAGTTGGGTCAGGTAAATCCCATGGGTTGTCCCCTGGGAGGTCTTATGCTTAAAATGAAACACCTGATTGGCTATTTATAGGCCTGAGGCATTGCCTTAGCATTTACTGTAACAGCATATACTCTATTGGCAAGTGTTCTCAAAAAAACTTTGGAAGAGAAAACTAAGAGAAATTACGCTCCTTTGGGTTGTTAAAGATAATTAATTTCCCTCATGATCTTAATATTCCTGATACTAATGCCTATTCTTCCATTTAGTTTCATGCTCTAATCCAGTAATACCTTGACTATATCCATCAGTAAAAGTTTAAATAGTTTTCAGTTGATGATATTTATGAAATAAGATCCTATTATGGTGTTTGTCTCCACTTCTGTTATTAGGATTTTCTTAGGAGTTTTTGTGGTGCAAGAACCAACTTTTGAATCAGTCTGCAGTACTCATTGTAAAGCCAAGTACCTGAGATTTCAGAGAAAGGGAGTCTATGTGTCCTTGCCTTGGGCTACAGAGTGGGAGAAGAAATGAAAAACCTTTAGAAGGAAAACAACTCACCATAAAAGCCATTAATTCCTTGTAAGTTGGTGGTAAACTGTGGGACCTTTAGCTTGTGCACTATCTCTGAGGCCTCTGTTTCCCCAGCTGCTATCTGCCTGTGGAAATTTTTTTACAGGGAAACTTCACAGGGAGAATTTCTGCATATAAGGAACGTGTGGGAAAACTACAGCAACTCAGATCCTAGCAGGATTTCTGTGGCTTCCACATAGCTGCCTGTGAAGATTTCTGTTACAGTTTTATTTCATGGTCCTTGGATCCCTGAGAACTCCTACTTGATGTGGGCATAGAGTCACAAAGCTGTGAAGGCAACTGATGTTTGGTCCTTGAAAGATGAAGACATATGTGCAAAAGGAGAGTCTCCACAAAGGTTCAAGGGGGATGTTTTCATACTTGCCATAGAAAACAATTTAAATCTTCCAGAGATATGTTCTCTGGTCACTCACAGAGGTGCTTGTGCATTGTTGTATGTCCAAATCATGGCCAGCATATCTGAGGAAAAAACTTCTATTACTGGTGTTTAAATACACACATGGTCTCAAAGGGAAATGTAGGTTCCTAAGGGTTCCATATTATTTTGTAGTTTAGTTTGACACCACAGAATAGAGTTGTTGGAAACAAGGAGGAAGACCTAATGTAATTTTAATTTAGGGAGACACTGGGTCATTAAAAACACACAGAATTGATTAGTATTGACTTTTTCCTGCACTCTAGGCAAAATATTTTTTAACATTTAAATTCTACTTAAAGTCCTACTTTAGAAAGCCTTCTGCTATGCTGAAGGGTTCCAAGAAGTGCTAAGCAGTAACTAGTGAAGTCAAGACACAACATCACTGCAAAGTGAGCAAAGGAAGCAGGCAATGGATGCAGAACCTTCAGGTAAGAAGTATATTTTTTGACATTGTTCCTGACTTTCTATAACCTGTCCCTTGTCAAGTCAAGGACAATGTATTTCCAGTCTAGTTTAGAAGGATTACATAGGCTGTTTGATAACTGCAGTAGAGTATTTTGCTGTTATTCTTTTGTCAGAGTTTTGGTTACATCAAATATTTTGGGCCTGGCTGAATGAAAAAGAAGAGATGTGACGTTGCTATTTCTTTCCCAAAAGCCCAACGGTCTACTAAGGTGTGGGAGCTTCAGGACTTGTTGCCTTTTTACTTGAAATACTTTGAAGCATAATATATCTAGGAACTCCAAATCACCATTGTGCGCCATGTTAAAATTTTCTAAAGGATGGGGGAGATAGGAGATGGATCAAGGAAGAAGCCCTTAGTCCCTCCTTTGCAGTTATTTCACTTCTTACAAAGTACAGCTATGTGTCTGAAGGAAAAGTGGCTGAGAATGACTTGGAGTTTAGAGTAATTACTTTAGGATGCAACTCTGTGAATCTGGGTTTTTCTTTGTTGTTTTTTTTAAAGTATCTAAGAGATTAACTGTTTTTCTGACCTAAAATTATCTTTTTTTTTTTTTGTCAAGAATAACTCAACAGCCAGACTTGCAGTTCTATGCTATTGGACTTCACATTTTAATATCTCAAAGTATTTTTTACAAACAGGTAGATTTATTCTTGGAATCCTTTTGGATTCGCAGTGGAGCAAAACCAAAAAGATATTCTTTAATGTTATACACACACACATGCACACATACACATATTTTATACATAAAATATCTTTCCTTTTCTCCTTCTCTTTTAATATTAGCTGCTACAGGTTCAGAATTTCTTTTGACAAAGTGAACCACTCAGCTTTCCTAGAGATTGGGAAAATGTTATTGGCCTAATTTGCAGGCTAGAAAATAAAGATCCACAAAATTAAACTAACTGCTCTTGTTAATCCCACGCAACATGATGTGAGACAGAAGAGAACCCAGAAGGTTGGCTCTGTGAGTTTTAAGCTCTGGTAGGATGCTGTCATGGCTATAATATAATAGAGCTCTCAATGGCACAGTGGAAGGTTAGAGGTGACAAGCTGAACTAATAAAACCATCTAACCCATAGGTAAATTAGTAAGCACAGTGATTTTCAGCCCAGTACCGACTTAATATGTAGGTCATAAGAGGTGGGATGGTATAGAACATGAGCAGAAACTTGCATTTTGTGGGGCGAAAGGGTAGATGGTTGTTGGCTGACCTGCAGTTAGGCAAAGAAGTTAGTCCTTGTCTTGGAGAGGCTGGCTGCTCAGATTTTTTCTTACATGGAAGATATTCTAAACCTACAAATACAAATCTTTTGGTGAGAGGAGGCCAAATTTGGGCCTGTCAACTTTGGCACATCCATTAAAACATTTCAAATTATAGAAATGGTGTGTAAGAGACTTGTAACAAAGGAGAGGTTTTCAGTTCTTTTAACAGAGAGCTACATAATCACACTTTCTTCCAGAAGCATTCAGTGTGAAGATCTGTCAATAGAAATCTCAAACTGTGAATATACAATTGAGCTTTATTATCCCTTTGTTATTTTGTAACTACATAGGTATGACAGACAGAAACTGATTTTAAAAGAAATTCACAACTGTCAGTGTGTCACATGCATGAATCCCACTGCTGGAAGTTTTTCAGTAAATCAGCATCTTTGGGTAGGTGTGACAAATGCCATATTTTAACAAAATGTTTTTGCTCATGGTAACACTCAAGCTCTTAATTTAAAGAGAATGAACATCCTAACATTTTTTTACAGCCTTGCACAGCAGACAGACTGTGCTCTGTCTTGCACAGAGCAGACCAGGAATGACACGGGGTTGTAAGTATCAGATAAAAGGTGCTGAGGGAATGGGGTATATAGGGAAACCTTCAGTTAGACCCATTGCCAAGGCATCCCCAGGAGCCCACGTAAGCGAATAAGCACTGTATTGTAAAACAAGAATTATACATAAGACACCTGAGGTCTCCTCAAAAGTCCTTTGACTCTATAAGGAGTACAGTGAAAGAGTACACAGAGTTCTCCAAACCTTCACACACCAGCAGGACTATTTGTCTGCCTTTGTGTCTTAAGGATTTACAGTGCTAACTCTTCTTGGCAGGCCCTGGAAACCTGCCTCACACAATGCAGAGAGACATGGAAGCCTCTAATGAACTTCATAGTTCTGTCTTTCATGGGAGATGAAGAGAAGGAGGCAAAACTGTGCTTAAGGGGACTTTTTTTTAAGAACTAACTTCATTTTTTTATTAAAATTGATTTGAGAATAATTTATTTCAGGATTTTGGGGACAGTGTGTCTGTTGGCTGTTTTGTCTGCCGGATCAAGGGAGCTGTCTGTGGCAGTTGCATAGTAGAAATGTTCTTCCTGCTTTATGCCAAATCTTAGCTGCCCCTTCCTGTACCCATGCTCGGGAGTTTCCTTTGAATTCCAAAGACAGGCAAAATGTGTCTGCTAAGATGTGCATGTAATGAACATTTACTGCAACAGGCACTACACTTTTCTGCAATCTTGTTTCTCTGCAATATTTATTAAATGCATAGTCTACTAAAGGAAACAATTTTGTTCCCTTAATGCTGTTTCTGACAGACCCATGTGCAAATCCTCCAACAGAACCATGCACCTGTGACTGAGCTGGTTGAGCAGCAAAGTGGAGAGAGGGCTCAGATCAGCTCCCTAAACAACCAGACGGCACTGAGTGACAGCAGTTTGTGTATTGAGTGATGTGCAGGATCTGGTTCAAAATCTCACAATGGAATTGCTGCTCTGTGACAATGACCATAATGTACTTCAATTCAGTACTCCCACAGGAGCAACAAAGGCCAAAAAATCCACCAGAAGTGTGCTTAACTTCAAAAAGAGCAACTCTATGAAAACAGGGAAGCCCACTAAAAAGAAGCTAAAATGGGCCACTAGAAGAATTAAATCGTTCCAGGGAGCAAGAAGATCACTGAGCTAGGGGCACAGTGGCAGAGCATGCCCCATCCTTTGGGAAAGACTTCAGAAAGTGTAAAAGGAGTCTGACATGGCTAATCAGCAAAGAAAGCTACTAGAAATAGGAAGGATCGTTCAGAAAACTGAAGTTGTGTCCAAACAAAGAAATCAGGAATGACTGTAAACTAAAGACTAAATATAAAACGCTAATCAGTCTAGCCAAAAGAGTATAAGGAGTAACTAGTTTCAGGGATCAAAATTTCTACTAAATCTCTTTTTTGAACACACCTGATGACTAGTATACAAAATCACTACTCAGAGGATAAAGGCTTTCTAGGGGAGCTAACTCATTTTTTGTACTGATATTTGCTGTGAGTAAAACTGGGGCTATTCCCCCCTAGAAAACTTTTTTTTTTGTGGGGAAAGACTGGGGACATCAGCAAAGGTCTGCCTAAAATGGAAGAAACTGAGGAAGGAATAACAGTACCAAAAGACAGAATTAAACAATACCAAAGGACAGAATGAATTGTAATAAACAGTAATAAGTTTCCACCCAAAAGCTCTGAAGGCTGAAACAGCTGCATCTGTCTGCCAGATCTCTTGGAGTTCTTTGAACAAGAAAGGTAAGAGTGGTCTGAGTGATGTAGTCTGCTTGGCTTTCCAACAGGTTTTTCACAAAATTTTACAGTAAGGGCTTACAGAGTAGTTAAACAGACACAACATAGAAAAGAGTTGCCACATGGTTTAATAACTGGCCAAGAAAGCAAGAAACAGAAGATAAGAGTAGCTGGCTGTCTCTTGCAGTGGAGGAGAGGCCACCAAGGAAGATCCACTGGGAGATCCATGCTTTTTAAAAATATATGTAAGATACATGGAAATAATGGTGAACAATGAAGTGGCAAAGTCTGGTGATGATGTCAAATTCTTCCAGGTAGTAATGATGAGGATCTGCCATGAAGAACTGCCTAAATGATTAGGTAATAAAATTACCCAGATGACATTAAGTGTACATAAATATAAAGTCCATGTACGCTGGGAAAAACAAACTTGTTTCATGTAGAAGATGATGGGCTCTGAATTGACAATTACCACTGAAGAGCTAGACCTGGGGGTTATAGTTCCATGAAACCATCTCAACGAAACAAACAAATCAATTGTTATTGTTGTATCAATTATTAGAGAAGGGACAGAGAACAAACAGAAAACATAGTTATTCCACTATATAAAGTCATGGTTCACCTGGATGTTGAAAATATAGACAAAGCACAACTAACTCAGAATATCTCCTGAGCTGAAAATATTTCAAAACTATGAGAGTATTATGGGGGAAATATTTTATGTGCTTGTGTTGTTTTTATTCTCCTCAGGTGGCTGCTGCTGAACACATCCAGTCTGGATGAGTCCTTTCTCTGAACTGCTATGGCTGGTCACATGTTTGTGTGTGTCATCACACATGCATTACACATGCAAATTTTTCACATCTGCACAGTTGTGACTTATATTGCTAAATTAAATCATGATTTTTGGAGAAGGTCAAGTATCAAAGGTAAGATTATAGACTTAGTACTAAAGTAATACCATGACATTTTATAATTATTGACTCTTACTACTTTCCTGCAAACTGACATCTAATCATGGGATTCAGTGTTGGTTGAGAGAGTCAGGACAGAGTGGTGTCCTGACTGCAGCAACAGTGTTTCAATGGGCACATTCAGTTGGTGTTTCAACCATCCATCCATCTCCTTGCACAAGAAGTTCAAGACCAGGTTCACTACTTTTCACCTACTAATGACAGCTGAAGTTAAGACACCTAATTAGACTAGAGTGCAGGAGTTCTCTTATCTTCCATAGCAGACCTTGTGCCCGGCTACCATTTTGCACTGTTAGACTCCTATTATGCTTATATTTGAACTGATCACTCTGGAATATGTTTAGCATGATTTCTTTGCCTTACATTGAATTCTTTCCTAAGGAGTGATTTTTATCTGTGTAGTTTTAATATCCTTTCATACTTGGAAATATTGAGATTTTTTAAAATTGTGTTTGTGCGTTTACCTAAACCATCTTTCCAGCATTTGAGGTGTTGTCTGTATTGTGCTTGAACCTGCCAACAGTTCTTTTTGCTAATGAATAGTATTGAGAAACACACATCAAATAGCTTCTCATACTGCTTGATTTCACTGTACAGAATCAAAGCTCTGATACACTGCATATATTAGTATATTTTACATTTATGTTGATTAGGAATGTTCTACGATATGATTTCATTTGAAAATACTGACTGATCAAAAGTGTAATTTCTGCAAAAGTGTATGAATTTTATGAACTTGTTTAGCTTCAAGTTATGTTGTTTTTAACTTTCTGATATACAGGTGGATTTTTTTTCTTTCGTATGGAAATGTTCTGCAAATGAGGGATTCTTTGATTTGACAAGTTCTATCTGAGCCACACATCAGGGGAAAAGAACATCCTCAGGTAATTTTTCTGAGTGCTCTGGTTTTTAGGTGTCTTTTAAAAAGACCATAAATATGTTAATAATAGAATTATAATTGGATTGATCCAAGATAAAGGATCAATATACTATTCTTACTAAGAAATTTAACAACTCTATTACAGTCCCCCTTTGCCTGGTACTCCAGTAAGGTGCTATCTGCCTTACCTTTCTTTTTTTAACAACATTCAGACATTTGATTAAATATACACAGATTATTAGGCATTCTGGAAAGAAAACAGCTGCAAAAGAGCACACTGCCCTGAAGTCAGGCTCATTTGGCAGGTTTCATAATAACTTGATAGTAATTATGATCTCTATCGGGTGAGACAGGGAGTGAATAAGATATTTAACACTGTGTGCTTTGGCTGTGAAAACCTTTTCAACTTGTGCTTTCAATTTCTGGGTTTCAGTGTTATTAAAATATTTATGTGGGCATATTTTAAAAGAAATAATTATCCTTTTCTCCAACCACACTATTTTTTTTAATCTGTCAGAGATATTTCTCTCTGCTGTTTGCTTCCCAGAGATGGATGCTCTAACCACTCTGTAGAGCGAAACCATAAATATCCTTTTCCAGCACTGGAGCTGCAGTTGCAGTGTAGTGCAATCTATCGTCTCACTCGTATAAGATGCAACCTGTCTGCACCAGAAAATGACCCAGAACTTTCTACCCACAGTGACTGGATTCAATTATGTTTTTAATTTAAGATATTTGATGTGTATATTCCAGGTAATACAGGTGTTTCCGTGTAGTTCTTTTATGTATGAATTGCTCTTTCTCTTTATTAAACATTATAGCTTATTGTATGATTTATTTATCACTTGTTTTTTAACATCTCTAATCTAACTCAGTGGAGAGTTCCCCAAATACACATGTACAGGCTATGTCAACATTAACTACCATGCCTGAACATCATCTAAATTCTGTAATACCATTTTCTTACGGTGGCCCACTAGCCACCAGAAAGAATGTAGCATTCTCAGGCAGTGAGGATCTCAGCCATAAGATATCTAAAGTGTTGTAGTTATCAGGATTGAAGTGCTTAGAAATCTTAGGACTCAACTCTCCTATAAGCCTGAAAGTTATCTTAAACTCTAAAGGGTAAAAGGTACCAAGAGAATGAATTTGACCATGTTTCACTTACTTTTGCACCAGATTCAGTCAGGTCTGAAACTTCTGGCAAAGTTTTTGTCGTTGTTTTTAATTATTATTTTTTAAATCGTAATATATTATGTAGCAGTCATGATCTTTTTCCTAGGTTTCTGTTGTATAAAGTTTATAGTTAAAATTCAATATTTGCTAGATACATTTACTAGATCTAATAGTAGATCTCGTGTGCCTGGTTTCTTGTGCCTTTCCAAGGCACTCCTCCTTGTAGAGGACAGTAGTAGGAATGAGAGAGTCTGACCAATTTTTCAGAATATTGGAATCATGCCTCTAATCCAGTCAAGAACATGAATGTGATAGATGACTTTGGAGCAATGCAGAGGGCAAAATATGGACATGCTACAATAAGAGTTTTTGGAAAACTCCAAATTTTGGCACCTGTGACAAGCTGCCACATGATTAAGAAATCAGGTTTGTATTCCAGACTGCTCTAAAACTGAATGTGAACAGTCGCTGCTAATAGTAGTACTCCCAAACATGTTTATTCTGAGCCTGTCTGTACAGCAAGGTACTGTGCCATGTAGTGCAAACCTTGAACAAGCTGACTCAAGTACCAGAAAAATCCCAAATGTGGCAGATCCATGGTCCCTGCATACTTACCACTTATTTTGAAAAAAAGCCAGGCAAGTGTGTCTGTTTCCCTGTTGGGGAGGCAGGTCACATAAACCTTATATGGTATCTCTCCATTCTGCTACAGTCTATGAAGGAGACTTCTATTAGATGAAGCCTGACATAACAAACAACAACATTTGTGCTCTGGATTGAAGCTGTCAGGTTCTTCTTGTTTATTTTTTGATTTTGTTCTGTTTTGTTTTGTGGTTTTTGTTTGTTTTGTTTTGTTGTTGGTTTTGTTTGTTTGTATGTTTCATTTGTTTAGCCAATAAACTGAAGCACAACCCCTGAGATGTCTTCCACCTCCCTCATGGCTTTGTAATGCTGCATTCAGTGCTGTGCTTTCACTCCTTGCAGGTACATGGAAAACAGTTACCCTGCACTTAACTTGAAGAGCAAACTGCTGGGAGAGAGGAGTATGTGGGGTGCTGAGGGGTCCAAGTCACTCCCGTTGGAGGTGATACCTCCCTGCTTCCTTCCTCAGCCCTTTGCAAGTCCACATTCAACTGTTGCCATGACAGTTATTTTTTCACATATGAATGGTCCTCCCCTTTCATTTTGGTGCCTTGTGCCCACAAAGTTTGGCAAGATCTTTCTAGAAAAAACACTGTCATCACAATTCCTGTACTGCCTGTTATGTGCTGCAGACAGAAAGTGAGGAGGATGGAGGAAAGAAATAAGTGGAAGCAAAACACATCGATCTTTTCTGAACATACTTTAAAAAAATAATTTAAAAGTAACATAAAATTTGGCAACTCAGTGAACCTGGTGTTAATTTTTTTTTATAAGCTGATTTGCTTTTTGTCTAGCCTTCTTATGTGGGTTAGCTTTTAGCAAATTCAGCTGCCACTTTCCATATGAGTGAGAACATTTTTAGTACTGTGGATCAAGCTGGCAAGAAGTGAGCAGTAGTGTGAGACCATCAGCAGGTGCGTGGGAAACAGCAGCAATTTGTGAAGCCCAAAAGGGTGCATGTGAGGTTGACAAAGGGGAATCAATGTTATAAAATCATAGTAAAAATCTTTCTAGTTGTAAGTGATATTGCTGGGACAACTGTGCTATTGAGAGCATAATTTGTTTTTCTATACTTCAAGAGTTCCTGATCTTTTGTATGTTATCTCTAGGTTTTAAAGACAATTTCCTTTTTTCAATGCATTTGGAAATATTCATCTTTGGATTGAGGTCAGAATTTTACCCATAGTTCCTGAGAGCTGCTTATTTTACATCTGTTTAGAAGCAAGGAGGAGAGCAGGATGTCAGTTTTTAGAATCTCATAATACAGCTGGATCAAAAGGTCACTGCAAAAAGGAGCAATTTCACAAGAAATACCTCAATCATGGAAAATTTCCAAATAAAATTTCCCAATAGTGCTAGGCATAAAAATAGATAAATGACATTGAATTAGCTTGTACATGAATATGACAATGTTAGGGGAAGCATGGTTACATGAGCCATCTGCTCACCAGATACCTATTAACATGCTTGCTGCATTTAGTCTCAAGTATCAGGGTAACTCAATACTGCAAAAGCCCCAGTGAATGCATTTGTAATAGCACTTTGTGTCAGAGAGACTTCAATCTGCCAATAAGTAGAAATTAGTATATAAAAATTTTGCAATATTCTTGAAGAAACTATGCTGGAGCTGGCACTGTTGGTGAAATCCTGAAGGCAAGAGGAACAATTTCATTGCCTTTAACAAGGCCAGAATTTGTTGACTGGTAACAACCAATGAGAAAATGGAGAGTTAGAGTAGCAAAGTGATAGTTAATGAAGGGTACCCAACACATCCAAAACACTGGAAAAGTGTCTTAGGTAGTCTCAAGTGTGCTGTTTATAATGCTGGTGTAGTACTCTGGTATTCAGTTTGTCAGGGTAATCTATATTGGGAGTGAGGTTGGGAAGAATACAGAACAGAAAAGAAAAGAAGTTTTAAACAGAAGTTGGGACTCCAGTATGATACAGTCAGGCTTTCCTGAAGAGAAAGAGGTGTGCCAGGATAAATAAAATGGGTTTACAACAAAAATGAAAGCCATAGGAAGGAGGGTGAGGGGGAAGGGTTCACTGTTCTAAAGGCAAATACGCAACCTCATTATATAACTCCTTTTACAACAGGTCATTAATTACCCATTTAGCGTTCATACTGTGGGAAGTAAATATTCATGTTTTGGTGACTCATGGATTCATATCACTGACTGAAACATTCTAGCTTCTAATGAGGAATTTACATGTATAAGGAAAAAAATCTGTTTGAATGAAAATGTTTTTGCAGGGAACATTTTTACCACCCCAGTGATATATAGATTTGTATCGACTTGGTCTTTTTATGGCTCTGTGAAATCACCCTGTATTTGCTCAGTTAAACGAATGGAGAAAAAATGGTGCTGAACATTTTAACACAATTTTCATCCGTGCTGCAGAAGGTACTTTGAGGTGTGGTTCTTACAAACAGATACATTTTACCTATTGTTATCTGCCCTGTTTCATGCCATAGTATTTCCATTCATCTTCTATTAGGAAGATGAAAAGGATGTCATGATACTGGAACTGTTTTACTTGAAGAACCATACTTATTCAAGTTTATTCTTTGTAATGAGAATATTTACCTTTTTTCTGTTCAGATGCTACCACCTTATGGTTGCATGCCATGATGAAGACTAGGATAATTTTAGGAATCAATGGAGAATACACTAAAGTAGAGTGTACTGCAAGCAAAGTACAGTATAACGACATGAAATTTATATATAAATAACATTAAATGCCTAGGAAAAATAATCTTGTGATTTTGTGGTGAGCCCATTTCCCTCCAGAAAAGGAGCTGAAATGAAAAGCTATCACCAAAATCTGCATTACATTTTGTACCCTTTTCAACTATCTCCAGAGAGAAGACACAGTCCAAGAGATCTTGAAGCTAGACTTCTAGAAATGGCATGCTGCCAGAGTCTGATGGAAAAAAATAAAACACTATCTGATATTGGTTCTATAGCTAACAGAATAATTCCAGACTTAATAGGTAGACACACACACACAAAGGAGAAAATCGTGATAAAGGGTTAATACGCTAGATGAATACTTGTTTATATCTTTATATTGTTACCACCAGGGTGTTGATGAGCACATATTTATCCATAAGCCACTAATTTACTGCCACTTTGCCCATGGTGTTGGAGAACCTCGTTACTTTCCAGTATCTGATTGGGAGAAGCTGACCAGAATTTTAACATAATCATTGAGCACTACAGTGAGCTTCATGCTGCAGCGAAGCGTGTTCTGTCTGAGGATGCCATATAGCACATGTAAGTTTCCTTGCTTTCGGTAGGTATAATATGCACTCTACCAAAGATAAGCATTGAAGTGCAAATTCATTTAAAGGTGACCTGCCAGAGTATTAAAAATAACCTCACAGCTTTAAAGATATATGTTAAGTGCCCCAAATGACTGGGCTAAGCCAGGCATTTAGCACAGTTTTAATATGAAATGTAACCATTTTTACTTCTAATGCTTCCAAGAAGTCTTCACCCACTGTGAATTGTTGCATCCTTCTCAGCGTGACCCATGGGCCTGCTGCTGGTCATGTCAAATCCACTACAGAACCCCAAGGCAGACTGTGGTTTGACCCATTGGGGTATTATCATTATTACAATGTTACAGTGGTTTCAAACATTTTACATTTTATGTGGATTGGAAATGAAGGATCTTTAAAAAAAAGTCTCTGCATGTTAGAAGCCTACACTGAGCTTCAGGGAAGAGATTGATTTAATGCTGTTACACTAGGCCGATATTTTGCAAAGGGGTCACGTGATGGATGAGCTATCATCTGCTTAATATATTCCAAGAGGTCACCTTACACAGGAGCAGTTACTCCTATGCAGTTAGAATTTGGAGGGTTTTGAATAGAAAATTAAAAGGGTAGATGGGGAGAGAGAAGGGGTTTTTGAGAGAGAAGGGGTAAATTTGCTAAATCTTCTTTTAAGAGAGTTTCTGAGGTGTACATTTCATGTTTCTAAATCTGATAAATGCTTGATAAAGTGGTTTTAATTCACATTCCTATATAGACTTTATTTTTGTGCCAGGGTACCAACTTCAGCACCAATACAGTTTAGTTTCAATTATCTTAATTATTTATTAAATTACTTCTCCCACAAAATTTCCTAGGCAGTCACTATGTTATTTAATTAAGGATTGCTCATATAAGCAAGTATTTTCAAATCCATTTGTCAAAACAAAATACTCACTGGTGTTGCTGGATGTTCACTTATTGCATTCTACATAGTTTGAACTGTAAAATTGCCTTGGTCAGATTTGTATATATTGTTTCACTCTCTATTTCTCCTGCAAATTTAAATTGGCTGACAAGTGTTATCTCAAAATCTGCACCTCTCCCTTTTCACAGGAGGGTAAAATAAGAAAATATTTCTGTTCATACTGGCTCTTTACTTTCAGCTCCTCAAGCCTAAACTGACTTTAGTATAAATTTAAACAATATCTCTTATTAAAAATACCTTGGTGTATCCAAAAATTATGTTTATAGCTTTCTCAGGAAAATATTAGATTTATCTCAGTACTAAAGTGAAAATGGTAAAGAACCCCCAAGAAATACGTACCAGCTTCATCTCCTGGGACCCAGAGAAGAAAGCAAATTAGCTCTTTATCTTGTTTGAATTTTTGTTAATCAAGAAAAATGCACTTAATTACTCTGACAGGAAGCAGTGCATGTAGAAACTGAACTGAGCCTGGGGCCGGATGTCATGCATTCTGAGATAACATAAGTTTGTTGTGTTCCTTCTCTGTAAATAGAAGAGAACCTTCTCAATTGCAGTAGCTAGGAGAACTTCTTCTTTTATCCAAATAGGAATTTCAATAAGTTATGTAAGAAAAATTTATCCTTTTGTGGCTATAAATGTTTATTTTGTATTAGCAACTAATAATTTTTTCATCTGAAAAACTGCAGGAGTAGAGAGTTGGGCAGTAGAATTGTCTGTTGCTGAGATTCAGGCAACACAGGTGCTAACCAGAAACTGCTGTCATCCTCTAACTGTACTTCAAAGTAGTCACAGATCTGTTTATTTGGGATGAAAGCAGAATAGCCCTGAATGCTCAGTTCTCAGCTCTATGAAATTCTGCGCAAGCTGGGAAACCTCTGCGTCACAGACAGCTGATATAGTACCAGACAACTGACTAGGTAAAACCTAAATGCCTTAGAAACAATGTCTGCTGGCTCCTACTGAGTTTCTACTATCACAGTTTATCTGTAATTTAGGAAAGAAGCATATATATAATCTTTCCAATTGCCCTTTAAAAGTTGTCAGCTCCTTGTTTACACCATTTCATGAAATGTATAATATTTCAAGGTTACTTGTGACAAGCTTTTGTTCTGAGATGACAAAGGGGCATTGCTTCTAATTCACTCAGCATGTTCATCAGAATCGAATTCTTCAAGTCCATGGGATCTGCATTACAGAGAAATTTAACTTCAAGTATGATGAACACTAATCTATTGGAAACTCAATGAAAATAATGGGAAACTTACCCCATTTTGACTGACAAAATAAAAATAATTACAACTTTCTCAAAATATAGGGTCACTAAAAATATAGTGGTATTAATAGATTTCTAAATGATTATTTTTACATGAATGGAAAGACTCCAAAGATTGATCCTTTACTAGGCATATACCTATAGTTATAGAAAGTAAAATAAGTATTTTACATTTACAGTGCATAGTAAAATGTAGTCAATGAAAGTATATTGTGTAATGGAGTCAAGAATATCAGAAATTAAAACTGCAGAGAAAAGATTTTCTGGTGTTCTCATCAGCAAAATCTTGTAATTGAGAAGTTTACTCCTGTATGTCTTGATGGCTGATAGTCTCTCTCACAGTACCATGCTGAAGGCTACACTGATCTTCTTCCCTCTTAGTATTGCCTTGGCTATTTCTTATTTTCATTGTAGAAACAGGCACAATCATGGTGTTTCTATTCAATCTCCTGCATATGAAATACAGCTGTTTTAATGTGAGTAATGAAGCAAATTTTCACGCAAAAAACCCAGACTAATGTCAACCAAAATGTCTTGTGTTGGTTTTGAGGAGTTTCTGAAAGACATAAGCTAAGCTTCCAAGGATTCTGGACTCTTTACTCTGAAGCTGATAATCATTCAACTTCTTGACTTGATATTATTTTGAAATTTTCAAAATTTTTTTATTATCTTAAAACTAGGTCCTCTGCTCCTTCTTTCGGAAAGTTTGAAGACATGTAATTTCTGTTAATAAGCAAAATTTTTCTTTTTGAAGACTAGAACCTCTGATGAAATTGCAACCCTGATTTTCCATCCTCCTTTAAACCTGTTCTAAATACAAGGTATTGCCCTTGTGAGTTTAAATGATAGAGTTCAGGCATATAACTTTTCAGACAGTTTGAACATATTGTCAGACCTTCCTCTGTTTAATTTTGGCCTTGGATTTGAGCTTCGTCAACAGACAATTAAAAAAAACAAACAAGCAAAAAAGAAATAAAAGAAGTTAGTGAAAATCTTCATATCAAAAATAAAAAAAATCTGAATTAGCCTTACAGAAGACCTTTAAGCATGCTAGACACCATATCCTTTTAAGGGGCTGTTAGATTCTCATGTGCAGCTACAATGAGCCTGAAGAAGGCTTGATCTGAGGAGACTGGATTGTCTGTGCATTTTAATCAAAACATTCTCTTTTTTTTTTTTCCTGCTGGGTTTTGTAATGGACCTCCTCAACGAAAGAACAGGGACAGGCTCTGTCCTGATAATATTTTATATTTATCCTCCTGTCTCTGAAATTTTAACTTTGATTCGCGTGCCTGAAAAGCTGATGATTTGTGTGAAGTTTCCAGAAGTGGCTTTAATATGGCAATCTTCATGGCAGGATAGCACTTTGTGCAGAACCCCATGCTTAGAGGACAGAATTGGAAGGTTGTGGTTGAAACTAGTGGAGAAATACATTAGTCCTCAATAACAACAAAGAAATGGCATAGAAAAGATAAAATCTTTTGCAGTCATTTTCTTATTTTCTTTCTGCTTACAAAATCTGGTTTTAGTATAAAAGAACATTAACATTATTTATCAGCTCTAACTTTGGATCAACAAGAACAGCTGAAAATTGCATGTCAATGGCCACGTTTGTGTCTTGTGTGTGTATACTGCTATATGACATGGATAGCCAGAATTCCTGTGATATCTGCATTCTCAAGGGAAAAAACAAACATCATCACACTTGCAGATGTAAACACAATATAGAGGCACCCCTCAAAATCACTCACAAGATGGCCATATCCTGGCACCTACATTATTCAAAACTTGAAATCGTGGCTTTATTGATTGACAGTCCTCTAAAACACAGGTAGTCTCTCAGTATTCTTCAAGTCTGCTCTGGTTGCTAGCTCTGAGTTCAAAATTGAAGAATAAAGGGACTTCTCTATTTTTAGTTTCAGCAGGCAGATGTTGTAAGTATTGCATTATTTTTATCTAGATACAAAAATACAAATTTGACTTGTTTAACCTATCATATGAAATATTATTTAATCCTGGAGGTGAATCAGAAAAATCTTAGTGTATCAATGATTTAACTTGATTTTTGAACTTAATAGTAGCTTCTTTTTTTTGCAAATTGTATACAAATAATTATACATTATATGTGTGTATATATATATATGAACTTAAGGTTTAGTTTACCTTTATAATTAAGAGGATTTTGATACTTATTTCATCTTCTTTCTACCGTCCCACTCCCCCAAACAGGAGTGTTTTACTGCTTTTCTTTCGTTCTCTCTGGTTGTTGTCTGCAAGTCTTGCATTTTACTAGAAAATTTAATGCTCCTAGAGGAAAATATTTGTGATAGAATGCGGTTCGTTATTAGATAAGGGCAAACAATATGGGTTTATAATGTAATCAGCAAGCTTCTTTGAAAACAAATGCTTGCTCACGTTTTTGGGTAACAGTCCCTGTCTCTGTGACAATGGCTGCAGCTTCAAATTGTTAATTACGCAGTGCCCCCTAGGGATCCCCCTCTGCCTGTGGTAACCTGCCACCGCTCCCGGGAGCCAGGCCTCAGTACTGGCTACATTTCTCCTAGGGAACTCGCACTTCCCTCCTCTTTGCCTTTCTTGACATTGATAGTAACTTCGAATTTTCTCCTATTCCAGCTATGATGACATGACTTGCTTTTTGACTTCTTCCAGGTTAATTTTGTTGGGGGGTTTTAAAGTTGACTATTAATATCTGTGGGTTTGCAGCATTCTGTGTATTTTCAATGCATGCATATTTGCTTTTATATATGAAGTTTTCTCTACATTTTTTGAATGGGATGGTAACATTCGTAAACATTCTTTTTCCTTTTAGTATTTCTAGGAGATAGATGTTTCTTTCCATTGTTTGCTAAAAATGAACTGTGTGAATTTCCTTCTCAGAGACACATTTTGCTTTAGTGCTGAAAGAAAGAAGCTGGAAACTGCAGTATTTTACACAGATGTCAGATACCTGATGAGTGATTTCTTACACTTATTGATGGCGTGGTGGTTTCAGGAAAATAATAATGATAATGAGAACAGTGATAAGGATATGTTTACTTTTACATAACTCAAATAGGTCAGATGAGATGTCCAGTGAAAAATTTTTCAGAGGAAAGAAGAATTTTGCCAGAAGTATCTATGGTTGGAAACAAACAATGGTGAAATGAGCAAAGGGCAGTAGGTTTTGAATAGGCTTCATCAGCAGAGGGGAGAGGTCACCTGGGAAGATTAGTTATAGGAGCTATTAAATCACCTCTGTGACACTATTAAAAGAAGCTGCTTAACATAACCATGTGCAATCAGTTAAAATGCTGTTTATCACTGCGTTTTTGATTTTCATGTTTGGTATTGTTATGTAAGATGGTGTAATGTAAGGCCATACACATTTCCCCAGTACAAATTATCAGCATTAATGATTTGTGGTGCTTTTCCTGACAACTTTCAAAGTAAAAAATTGTTGGGAAACACCTCTCCAAACCTATTTTCACTAATCTATTTTAAAAGTTGCGTAAAAGTTCTTCTTTATACTATAGTTGTAGACACTTGCAACTGATATAGTGTCTATATATTAACTAGTCCTGTATCCTATACTTCTGTCTGAGTTTGATTATCCTTAATGACACAATGCCAGCCATCTCTGTGAAGTGCTTATCGTTTAATGATAAGAATCTACCAAAGAGATTGTCTACTAACCTTGTCTCTTCAGTTTGGAATTAGACTGCTCTATGCATATTTTCTTATATGTAAAGTGAGGAATTATATCATCACTTTTGTTTCTCATATATTTAGATAATACTATGGATTATCTCAGGATGAATGTGCCAAAACAGACTTTTGGATTTGGATGTATCTTGGTTGCAAAATGGGCCAGAAGTTGACTCTCGTGTTTGATGAGGACTAGTTTGAAAATTTGAGAGTAATGGAATCTTGCCAAAGGTTTTCTTTTGCATAGATTTGTGGTACAAATTGATAACTTACAAGACACTAGCTTATAATTTTCCCTGAGATTGCCTTCATTCTGGGTCATAATAATGTAAAGATACATGTTCTTGTTTCATCACCCTGAGCAGTGTCTAGATTGCCAGAGAAAACAAACACTTAATTTCAGTATAAGTCTGGAAAATGTTTCACAAGTTGAACCGGGCCAGAGTTTCTCAGCAAAAATGTCTGGATGCCATCTGGTCCTGTGGGTGCAAGAAGCAGAACTCAAAGTATCTGGAGACTTAGCCAGAGGGGAGAGAGTAGTACCTACTGTGTTAACTCTGGCCTTGTTTTTGTTTATAGTGTTAGACTTCTGGCAGAAGAGCAAACTAATTTGTAGTGCCATAAATTCCAGCACTGTGAAGCCTAGAATCTCTCTAAAGAGCCAGGATTAGGAATCTGAGGCATTGTTTATCACTATCTTTCTTCAGTGTTATGCTGCTGATTATTTCAGTGGGATTGTTTTGACCTGGAACTCAGATATAGTTTAATTTCAGATCTTTGCTTATATTACAATATAAGTTAAATCTGTGTATGTTACAATTTTGCTACCTACATAATAGTGTATGAATTTTGCAGAGAGTGCTAAATCAAGAGTAAGAATTTATATGCAAACTTCATTGTATACTGTAGTAAATTCTCTTGAGCCAACCCACTCACGGTGACACCAATGGGCACACTTTCTTTCTCAGGCTCATCAGTTTGCCTCAAACTGTGTATCAAGTAGTGATGTATGTCAGAACCCTCTGTCAAGCACCCTCAAATTTGGATTAGTGTTCTTGACTGGGGCACCCACAAAGCACAATAAATTTCCAGATAAACTGAGTCAGCAAGGCAAAGTATTTAGAAATCAGTAAACTTAACTCAGTCTTAACTGTTGTAGTGCTGCTTCCCTTAGTAATGCAGACTTAGAATCATTATGGTTAGAAGGGACCTCCAGGGTCATCAAGTCTTGTACCAAACGTCTACTAGCAAGCTACCAAATTACAGCAGATTATAGACATGGATTTCCACTATCAAGGCTGTACTCTCGCTTATTTTATTATTTTCTCAAAGTCCACCTGGTCCATTAAAAGTAATATCATGACAGAAATTTAGAGTTGTATTTTAAAATTTTTACTTCCTCATTATGTCTTATTTTGGTTAAACTCAAAATATTCCTGCACATTTTTTTACCTGATTTTTGATGATTTATTAGATGATGTTAGCATGTGTTGGCTCTTTCTTTCATTTTCCCTGCTTATCTGGCAGCCAGAAAGAACTAGAATGAGGTACGAGCGCAAGTAGAGTACATACTTTTGGAAAGCATTTGGAAATGTAATATATTGAAACCTTCTATAATGAATCCTTGTTTGCCAGAAAAAATATTCAACCATGCCAAAAAATCATCTGTGAGGGATAAGCACTTTTCTACCCCTTTCTTTCCTCCCCCCTTCCTGATTTGTGTTGCTTGGAAGAGTAGACAAAAAATGGCACAGATGCATGCAGTTTTGCACAAAGAGTATATATGGACATTTCAGTCACTGATATTTCCCCATTTTCTGATGCTAATGTAAGATATGTTGGTTTTGCATTTATAATTAAGATGAACAGATGGTGAAGACTTAGTTTAAAGTAATACTGTACATCCATTAAAATAATCTCTGCTGACAGTGATTCTTCACTATAGCAAGATTTAATTGCATATATAACACATACACATCAGAAAGAACTCTGTCTTTAGCCATTTGCTGCATTAGGACAATAGTAAGACAGACGTCACCAAAACAGGATTTGTCCTGGAGACTCCTAAGAGTAACAGATGCATCTCTGCTGACAATATTGGCTTGCTTTAATTAATGAAAATTTTATGAATAAAAGAAAACATAATTTCTGAAAATATATGAGATTTCTTTTAAAAAACACCCATGTTTCGAGGGAGCATGACAAGTAAATTTTTAACAAGATCAATTTGATGTTACTTACATGATTTCTCCCATGGAGAAGTACACATAGTTTCTGGTGTTCTTTGGCAAGATTTATCAACGTGTGTCTCTGTGGACTGCATTTATGTTTTAACTTAAGTATATTCTTAAGTGTCTGACTGAATCAGGTCCTTCAGCTATTATGAAGCAGAAGCAGATCTCTGCATGTTTTCATTTTTCCATAGAAATTATACAAAGTGTCATTTCGCAAATTGTTTATATATGGGCCATGTAAAAAAATCAGTATGTGTTTTCACCTTAGGATCTACACCTCACAGGAAACTGAAATTCAGGTTATACCTTCAAAGTGGGTATCCATTCTTCACCTGTTGTCCAGAACAGCAACAGAGATGTTAAGCAACAATACTTATTTCTCACTAAAGAGGTCAGTTATAACAGTGGTTGTATATTTATAGCTCAGCTCCTTTTCTGTTCACTTCTCATACTGCCTGCCATCCCACATTGGTAGCTATTTTCTATTACAATGAAATCTACTGAACTCTAACCTCCAAGGATAGTTTGGCAGAAATATCTTTCTTTCACCCAAGCTTCCTAAGTAAAAACATATATTTTACTATTGTTGTGATGATCAAAAACAATGTGTAATTAGAGTTTGATGAACATTTTTGCAATTTTTTTTAATTAAATACATTTTCAATCATGTCAAAATTATCAGCAAAGTTGCTATATAGTGGCTGAGTGGTTCTCAACCGAGAAAAACAGTTGTCCACCCTAGTTTCACAAAATCAGTGAATCCCCATCCTTTGTCATGTGCTTCATCTGTTGAAGTCCTGGGCTCCATACTCTCTCTTCCTTAGGGGTTGTTACTGTCTATGAGGATACCTTGAAGACTGTGTTGTGTGATACTTTTGTTTAAGTTACTTTATTTTTTCCTGTTAAAGTTCTGCTTTGTTTAAAAATATTTATGTATTTATTGAAGCAAGAACTTGAACCCTGAGGTCTCATTTTCCACATGAGTACCCCAAACCTCACGTTAGTGAGTCATTTTCACTGTCCCTTAGAATATTTAAATATATTAAAACAAGCGGAATAGCACCAGCAGGAGAGATTGAGAGAGTCTTTATTCCAGAATATGAAAACTGTGTAATATGGTATTTAAACATTCTTCCAGGACATGCAGTCCAAAACTCCTCAGGCAGAAGAAAGAATTGAACCAATCTTTATTCTATCCAAGATGACCTGTAGGGTAAAGCAGGGGAGAGATACTGCTTTCTTTTAATCAATACACTGGTTTTCTTTAAAATGTCTGAAATTGAAATTAAATATTTAATCTTCCGTGTGTGTACCTCCCTCCCACCCCCCAACCAAAACCATTTAAAATAAATTTGGGATTAGAAAAGGATACAGTTTGGCAGCCACACTGACAAAGTCTTTAATTTCCATAGACTTCATTCTGGTGACAAAATTAGTTAAGACCAAATAGTCCTGTAAATATAGCTGGGGCGTATGGATAGTGCTCACTGATAAAGGAAATAAGAAAGGGGAGGAGGAGTGAGACAGACTGGGAGCCAAGGGACTGAAAAAGGCAGCAAGTTTTACAAAACATTCATTTGGCTAATTTGCTTAACATAATAAAGAAAGGATGGTTTTATTTGGGGAGCTAGCAGTAATGATTGATTAGAAGGGTATTATATTTGCTGGATAGGGGATGAATAGTGTCTGTGGATGGATATAGAAAATACCTCTCCAAAACTGGAATAATCCATAAGTCATAGGATGTAGAGCAGAAAATACCAACACACTAACATACTAAGAAAGGCTTTAAACAATAACTGAACAAATCTTGGAAGAGTTCCAAAGAAACAAGGAACAGAAAAGGAACTACATGCAGAATAATGGGTTTTAGACAATAGAGGTAGTGCAGCAGACATTTGTGAATGGAGTATTAGCTCTTTAATTATAATAATTACCTAAGTTTAAGGTCAAGGCACATGTGCATTGCTGTCTGTGAGAAACTGATTAAAAAATTAGAAGTAGCATTTAATTTCCGTGATACTATTTCCAAAAATTCTCTTAGAAATTTGGATATTGCCAAGATCATTGACTGAGATGGGTCTCATGTTGCCACCCTGAAATCATTGACATCAAGATTGGCTCTCTTATCACTTAAAATATAAAATGAAAATCCTCCATAGACAGGAAAGCCATGAAAAAGGAAGACTCTTGCATCCTAATTTATTCTGCTTTCCCATTCATATGGACCATGAAAATGAAAGGCTCCATATTGTTCCCTTTAGTAATTAAGACAAGTCTATTCCTGATCTTGGAAATTAACTTCTTAGCTAATCAGTTGCTATAACCTCAGATTTGCTGCAAGGGAACCCTATCTGAGAAGCAGTAAAGGTGGATCTTGTCACCTGGACAGGGATGAAGCAGAGTGTTGTAAAGCATCTCTGTCTGGAAACAACCATACTCACGTGATTCGAGTTACATTTCCTGCTGTTGGAGGTTCTGTGCTGACTTCTGAGTAGGAAAATGCAACTGAGTAGCTTGTGTTTCTGCAACACCACATCTAACCCCTACGTAATGCCAGTGTTGGCTAGCAGCATTGTGCTTTGGTGTTTTGCTTGCTGTCCACCATGTCAGAATTGAATTTGAAAAAGAGCAGCCACAGATCAGTGAGTTGCATACACAACTTTCTTTTCCTTTGTCGTCCTCCCTGAATATTTGGATTTGGATTGCGGGTGACAAAAGAAAGCCAGTTCTGGTAGGAATGGATATCAGCATTTCCTACTGAGAACATCGTTAGAGAAAGCTTGAGTGAAGAATGAGTGTTGAGTTGCAGGAATTAAGGAATCAATACATGGGCTAGGGAAGAAGGAATAAAACAAAGAGAAGCAGAAAACATTAGAGGTGAAGGAGCCAAGGTATGAAGAGGTATTCTAAAAGCTCACAGAGATCGCATAAGGTTACTTCTAGAAAGAAGGGAGCAGGTGAGTGTGAGAAAGGAAGTCATAGGAGAGGACAAGAAAGGCAAACCTGGAAATAGAGACTGAAAAGAAAAGGTGACAATTTGGAAGTGAATCGCTGAACATTTGTTATGACTATTGTTTTGCAACATAATTTGTGACAGAAGAATATTCCCATCCAAGTAAAATTTTGAAATTTTATAGGATTTTTTAAATTAGTAATTTCTAACAAAGCACATATGGAAATTTTAGTTTACATTTTTTTTTTTAGAAAATTATCTTGATTTCAAAATTTTAGTTTGCTGGTTCTTGCCTTTTTCTCTCTTTTTGCTGCTTCCTCCCACTTTCTTTTCCCCCATTGTAACAATTCAAAGAAAAGTGTGTGCTAGAAGGAACAACTGAAACGTAATTCTGACAATCTAAAAATTTTCAGAAATCAAGAAGAACTACATATCACAAGTGCACTTGACAAGGAGGAAGGAACTGTTTTTGGAAAAAATCACTCAAAATAATAAAAAATATAGATTAAAATAAATGCAATAATATTTTCTGACAAAAAAATAAGTGACATTTTCAGAAAAGCTTCACTGGGGAAACAATGACATTTTCTAGTTTGTTTTTATTGTGTTTCAGAGCTAAAAAGAAAATTTTGAAAAGACGTGTTAAAACAAAAGCAACCTTCGGATCCCTTTCTGACCCTGAAGCAAGTGTCAGTCATGGCTATCATTGCAGAGGGAGATGTTTTGTCTCCAGCTGTGTCCTGTGGGTGATAACCAGACCTTTTATGTTTCAATTGCAAGTGTTAGAGATAAAGATGTCGTGAAAGAAACAGAATTAATGTTTTTTCACCATTGTAAGTGTTCACTCCTTCTTGTGCTCTGGCTATTTCAGGGAACGTTGTTTACATTCACATTTGTGGTAAAATGTGTCAGTGATGATCATTGAAAAAAGAAGTTCACAGAAGATGAACTGAGAAAATGAGGTGCCTGTGGTGAAATTCTGGATAAAAGCATGAAATTAACTGCCATCCAAGCCAAAGAGGGTAACTCCAAGTCAGTACCATCATCACTCTGATTGAAGTAGTGAAAGAACATTGAAAGAGTCTGTTCTAGTGAGAATAAGCCTGAAGATGAGGAAAAAGGTAAGAGGATGAGAGGATGGAAGGCTTTTAGTGCATCAAAAGCACCTATTAACATTAAATAAATAAGTGAAGAAGAAGAATTCTTCATTTTCTTGACATTTTTGCCCAATAAAAGAAAGTCTTGCTGTTTTGCTTGATAGTATCTTGTGAGAGGGATAGCAGTAATGTCCAAAATATGGCAGGAAATAGTAATATTTCACGGTTAGAATATTGTTACAGTGAAAACTGGGACGAGGGCTGATTGTTTTCAATATGATTAAAACCTGAAAGTTTGACTAGAGCAGAAAACTAAGAATAAAGAGCACTAGGATTATTTGGTTTATAATATAATCTGGAAACTTCAAGTGGGAAGGTTCTGTGAGTTTATATATAAGCATAATTAGAAGCAGTTGCTGCTTTAAAAAAAATTGCAGCTTAGAAATACAAAGAAGTAAAAGGATGGGAGGAAGAACAGAAAAATAAGTGAATATAATTTATAGCAAAAGTTTAGCCTGGGAATTATAAAAAAAAGTCTGATGATAAAATCAACTTGACAATATCCCAGGCTATCTAGAGATGTTGGGAAAGCTTTATGGGAAAATAGATACATAATTACCTGTTTTGGTGAAGTGACTGGACTACATTTTCCTTTTATGTTCTTTCTAGCACACTTTCTGACTGGGTAAAGAGTCCTGGTCTTCTGATTCCAGGTCAGCTGATATCTTTCTCATTGCACCGCACTGACATTTTAAGGGACATAACATAGAACTTTGGGTGTCATTGCAGTCAAATTGTGAGCTGCTTATCCCCACTAATATGCAGCTACTTGCTGAAATAGTATAATTCATTTAAATGTGCCTATCTGTGCAAATAATTTCTACCAAAGGCAAGAATGGATTCGTAATATGGTCTTTGGTTTGGGGTTGGTTGTGATTTTTTTCTGTCCTAGATGTTATGTTTTTCTAAGTGCTAAAACCTTTGTTGGTCTTGTTACTCTTCTCCACTAATTAACATAACGGTAAACTGTGGGGTGTGAATTTACAAAGTAGGCTATGAGTTCTATGAATGATTGTAGATGACAATACTTGTGCTTTTTTGGTGATATCTGCATTGTTTAGCCAAGGCAAAGTACAGAACATAATTTCTTGCACTGGCATGGAATTACAATGGTTTGGTCAAGCAGATTCAAGAGAGAATGTCTGGCAATTTTTTATTGATGGAATTTGTCAGCAGTTAAAGGTAAGGAAGGAAAATAAAAGGGAATGAGAGCATTTTTTTTCCTTTTACAATTGACAAATAACTTCACTGGGCAGAAATACAGCAGAATGAATTGTAATAAACACCGTGTTTGTGGTAAATTATTTTTGTTAGTGAGGAAAATTCAATGTATTGATTTATTCTTCTTATGTGCAAAATCCAGTTATAGGACGCCTCATACAATCATCCTTCTAATCCTCGTATTACCTGCAAGATAAGAGTAAATTAGTGAAACTCCGCTTCAGATCATAATGTTTCATTTTCTTTTTACTTTTGGGGAAAAAGTTTGAATGGTAGAAATTGCAAAATCATGTTCTTATTGATTTTGAAGGGTT
This sequence comes from Aegotheles bennettii, assembly GCA_013398125.1. Taxonomy (NCBI): domain Eukaryota; kingdom Metazoa; phylum Chordata; class Aves; order Caprimulgiformes; family Aegothelidae; genus Aegotheles; species Aegotheles bennettii. The sequence continues at coordinate 334,930 of VZRW01013719.1, read as the reverse complement.
CTTAAGAGTAGGTTCCCAGTTTCAAATTGGGGTAAAAAGAAACAGTATGTGTCTGAGCCAGCTAGTTTGTGTGAGTAAATTTAGTCACTGACTTCCCTCTGTAAATCCCATGGTAACTCCCACTGACTTTCTGCAATACCTACCTGAGTAAGCTTGTTAATAGCAAAAAGCTCTGTAGACCTGAGCAAGACACATTTCTGCAGGGCAGGTAAAGAGGTTAGATATTTCTGGAAGCTTGAATTAACCTTTATGTAAGTGATGCTAGAAGGCTACATGAGTTGTGTGTTGCTTTCTGTCTTTTTTATTATGCTTCCTGAAGATACCGGAAAAATATTCTAATTATCTTCTTTTTCATCTCCGAGATCCAACATAACTCCGAAGTTTCCAAAGTAACACATGCTGATGCATTCCCTAGCATACTTCTGAAAATTGTAGGATATATTTTGGCAGATTTATGAATGGCAAATTTGACATTTGGGGTGAGAAAGAGTTGAACACAATCACCTCTGACTCTGTATTGATGGCAATAATGAAAGCGTACTTTTATGAAGGAAGGAAGCAAGCAGATACATGGGACTAGTTCTACCATGTTAGTGTAAAAGCACTGGATTACAGTGGGTTACAGAATTGTAAAGGCAGCATAAAGGAGAAAAAAGAAATCAGTCCAGAGTATTCTGAAAGCACATACAGTCTCACGTTATCTATATTACTGTGCTGCTAAAAGCAATCCAAACACTTTTGATGTGGTATTCATGCATCCGTTACGTGTGAGAATGCCCCTTCCTGGGCTTTTAGTATGCAGCAAACATGCACAACAGGTTTTCCTTTCCTGAACTAGAGAATAAAAGCAAGGAAAAGAAATGCTAGTTTGGTTTTAGGTGGCTCTATTTCCAACAGCCAGATTTTTTCTTTGACAATTAGAATCATGTTGAGAGTCACTACGAGGCAATGCTGACGAGAGTGCTCAGTGGAAAATGCTTCACCTATTTGTTACGATTCTCCCAGTAGGTGTTCAGTTGTAAAACAGTAATTTAACATATAGAGTAACCTAGAATCTCTGCCAAATGCTTATTCACCTATGTTGTTCACTTAAGTGAAGATACAGATGACTGGACCAAACTTGATGTTTGTAATGTCATTAGTCATGGGAATAAATGGGATTCTTCATGGTTCATTTTCTTTTAAAGATAGAAGGAAATAAAATTCAGATGAATTAATGTTGCAGGCATAGAATTTCTCGTCGTTTTCTAGAAATAATTTCATACTTAATTTTTCAGGCTTTTGAGTAACATGTGGTATTTAAAATACTGTGTAATTGAAAAAGAACATAAGCATAGCTTGTTTCATGTGGTTTTAAGTATAGCCCCATGCTTCATACTTTTTCCAAAATACTTCCTCAAGATTTCCAGCCTGGTTTAAGCCATCTTTCAAACGTTTGATTATCTCTGCTCTGTGGTTGGACTTTTTCTTTCAAATTATTTCTTTGATTTGTGACATGTCATCATGTTAGGTTCCCACTTGAACCAGATAGCACAGCATTTATGACAGCACAACTCATTTGGCAGAGCGCACTTGCGTAACAGCCAGTGTCTGTTATACTTCTCTATGTTGTGCTGAGCTGAATGGAGGTAGCTAGAACTAAAAGTTTGCAGCCTCAACAGTTTTGGATCAGGTACCAAGGAAAAGGTACTCAGCTACAGTTCACAAATGAAAAGGCTTTATAAAGTAAAATGAGAAGCATGTGTGCCTTACGGAGTGTGTTTCTGTGTCTTTCAGCAATTCTTTCCACAATTCTCATCTGCTTTAGATACAATACTTTGTATATTCTGGTTTTGTTCTCTGACAAATTTTGTTCAATAACTTGTAGAAATTGCAGATCTGCAAGAAAAAGGTCCCAGATACAACTGGCTTTTACACTAATGGCTGTGTAAGATTTTCCCTATTTTCCCTCTGCCTTGTCCTAGGTTATGTTTTGGCATTCCTATACCTCATCTTTTTAACATACAAAATATTTCCATGGTATATTTGTGTGTTCGGCACTTTATGAAATTTCCCTTCAGCTGTGCTACAATATACATGCTGTGCATAGTACATCGGGAATTTGTTGTCCTGCCTCTGTCATTTGATCTTGATTTCATTCTTTTTCAAGATAGTTTAACCTCCATGTTTTGACCTTCCCACTCCCTTTCGACATTTCTCCAGAGAGCTGGTCAATACCTGCTGTTTTTCCCTTTATTCAGATGATGGGTAGCTTTGGATAACTCTGTAATCTTTGCTGTCCTGTTCAGCACTGACCTTCATACAGGAATTCTTTAGATGGCATGCCTGAATCATGGCTGTTTCCAAAAGTCCAGGTAGGTTCTCTTGATATTTATTTAGATTTCCTGAAATAGAGAAAGCAAAACATAACAAAAGTGAGATGTTTTGAGTTCTGACCTCTTGTAGGTTCCACAAAGCTTCACCAGCTGGGTGTCATTTGATCCACTTCTGCGTTTCTGTAATCTGTACTTGACCTAGATTTAAGTGTGATCCAGCCCTTTCCAACAGGTTAGTTTCACATGACAGTGTTAAAGTATTTACAGGAGATGTCTAAGTGAGAAAATAAGGTATTTACTGCCCAAAGAATGTAAGTTTGGTCTTGTACCTGCTTTCTGGTGCTTCAAAGGGACTCACACAGGGTCAGAGATGAGATAAATCTTTAGAGGAATTTTTCATAATCCTGCAGAAAACCTCATGATTCCCCCTTTTACTCTGAAGAAGCAAGAAAAAGAAAAGCAGATCTGTTCCCTGTCACACAGGCAGAGTCATGTCATTTATGCTAAAATGGAGGGTAGAATGTACCTACTTGTGCGTAAGGTGCACTAGTTTGAACTAAAGGAAGGAAAAATCATGAGCAATTCTTATTTTGTGAGGGACTGGGCACTGAGCAGATGAAGCTAAATCTGAATGCAACAGCATCCAGCTTCCAGCAGAGAGGCTGCTGGAATTGCCTAGACACTGGCTGGAAACCAGGAGGAATTGGCAAACCTGGAAAAAAGTGAATGCTTTCAAATGAACCACCAACCCTCCACAACACTTCCGAGATTAATCTCTAAAATATAATTTTGAATTACCTTTTAAAATGTGCTCTTTTTTATTTCAGATATATGTAATTCGTATTAACTTTTAAAGCTGTCCCTTTCTATCTTCTATTGCTGTGCATTGTGTTTATTTGTATCCAGCTGTGCACATGCTTGGGTGCATCATGGATTGGTCGGTATAGTAGAGTCATGAAGTATTTATGACTAGATCTTAGTCTTAGATGGATAAAATTGCACCAATATCTTACGATGAACACAAAATAGACCGACAGCATGTCATAAATATGACTGAATTTTGACTTAAAATAATTGAGCTGACAATACATGATAGTACCAGAGTCTGTAAGACTCACTGAAGTGACCTTGATTTTAAAAGAACTTTGTCAGCATAACTTCTTAACATTCACATTAGAAAGCAGCAAATAAAAACAAAAAGCAAGTTTCTGGTGGAGCATGTGTGCTAACTTAGCACATGTTCTCCTGACACTTTTCTTTCAAGGCTTACTTTTGTAAAGGATCCCCTGTTCTCTGATAACATTTAGAAAGGACTTATTTTAAACTACTTTTTCACAAGACAGAAGCTGTTGTTTTGTAGAGATAGATACTTACATATATATAGACTTTTACATGTACGCTTTCCTGTGTATTTTAGTAAATTTTCAGGCTGAAGGAAATGTTTTGTTGAGCAATATGAAATACTGCTATTTTGGCTTTTTTTTTAACAGTTAAAAATTATTAATTTCATTTTTTAAAAAGTATAAACCCAAGCAAGTTAGTTTCTAAATTGTTTGTCTAAGAAAGTGGTTTTTTCTTCAGATAAAATTCTGTGAAATCAAGATAAAGTCCTGAAATGCCTATCTGATATAAGGGGGGAAAAAAAACCCCACAACCCAGCCGAAAGTCTCTCCTGATTGTGTGAGTTTTAAAATAGAAACAAGTTTCCAGTCCTGGTGAACTTCACAGCCATTGTCTGACTCGTGTGGTATCTGGTAGCCTTGGATACAGTCAGTACCAGTGTCATTGAGAAGGTAGAGTTATTTGATTATGTGTACTTTATTTCTTTCATGAGTTAATGTGATTTTTCCACCTCCTCCAATATTGTGTTATTTGGAACTATCTGTTAATAAGAGCTTCAACCAAAAGCTGAATAGTTTGAATGTTGCTAAATACCAAAGCTGAATAGTTTGAACGTTGTTAAATATAATGCAGGCCAACAATGCAAAGAAATCTGTGAAATGGATTCCTAGATTAAGAGGCTCTCTTCGATTTGTTCAATTTTATTTCTGCTTAGTTCTTCAGAAAGATTCCAGACTAAGAGTACACAGTAAGGCAAAATTTGCATGTTATGCACAGACAGATGAATCAAGATTTCAAATTCTTATGACTTTATTGGATATTGTGATACTGAAATTTGTGGTATTTTTCATCTAGGTGCTTCTTAAAGCCTTAATTCCTAGAATCAAGGGATTACTTAGAAACTATAGCTTTTTCTCATTGTCTTTCCTTGTTTTCCCTTTTCTTTCCTTCTTTTCTTTTTTTTTTATATCTCTCTTTTTTCTATCTTTCTAATAATTTTATTGCTCTATGGGTGCAAAATAAAGCTTGAAAATATGTTCTGAAGAAGTGTAAAAGAAAAAAAAGTATATCTTGCCTATCTTACTTCATTACTTTAAAGCCAATTCAGTTTTTCAGTGGAACATAGAGAAGGCATAGATATTAGCACAGTTTCCTGTTTCCTCATCTATAAGATCCAGGTTGTATCCCAATGCCAGAATAAGCCATCCTCCTCTGATGGCACTGAGTCCTCATGAGCTCAAGGAAAAGCAAAGAAAGTATTCTGAAGACCATTGCATGACTAGGGAAAATGAGATTTTGGGCCTCTGGCTGCTGCTGCAGAATCTTCTACTACCTGATCTCATCAGATCTTTGCCCTCTGCACCAAAATGAACACCATAATTAACTGATCTGGAAAGCGTAGTTGGCTGAGATGTCATAAACGTTGATACTCACTTCCAGTCCATCAGGAATGGTTGCTTGAACTCAGAGGTCAAGGCTGTATTGCCAGTTTGAAGTCCAACATTTCAGGCGGGCATGGAAAGAATTTCAGCATGGAGGAGAGGATGGTAGGGATATTTTTTTTTCTTCCAATTTTGTAGAACGGTATAAATTTTACATTCACTGGAAAATGACAGGCTGTTTTTAAATGATAGCTTCATGTCAGTGCTAAAGGCTGCACTTGTGATTGCCAGTGGGGTGAAATGCCCATTAGAGATGGCAATTTTACTAGCACTATGGGATTTCTGGGTATGCAGTGAATTTAGCCATTAAAAAAATAGTTTTTGGCAGAAATGTCCATGTTGTCCTAGGTTCAGTTTATAAATGCCACTCAAAATACCATTGTCTTTTTCTGTGTGTGTGTATCTGATTACTCTCAAGAAGGGAAATGGGCATTTCCACACAGTTTGAAAGCTGTGATCCTTGAAAACCCATCTTTATTCTCAATCAAGGATGACTGGAGTAGATTACACTGGTGTATTAAAAATACTAGACCACAAAAACCTTGAATCATTACCATAATTAAGCTACCATAATAATGGTAATATTTTTTAAAAAATCTAGAATGTGGAATAAGTGTCAGCTTTCCCACTTTTTTTAATAAACAATTACTTTATCACTACAAGAGAATTTACTTATTTCTTGCAATCTACATCTATCAATAACATTAACATTGTAAAAATAAAGCAATTATATTTAAATGACAGAGCTAAATATTATGTCAGAGATATGAAGCAAATAACATTGTTGCTCATTTCTTGAAGAATAATTTGCTTCATGAAAGCTACATTCCCAGGCTGTGAAACCCAGCAGGGCCTTTCTGTCAACAACCTACAACTTTCAAGTAGATTATGTAATGCAATGCATAGTGTTTCTGTATTTCACATGGTTACATACGCATTATGTGTGATTTTTCCCTGCTCAGAAAAGTTCTTAGAGTTAGGTCCCACTCCTCTGCATATTAATGTAAATCACAAAACCCAAGGAAATTAACAGTTAAGCCATTCAGCTATTCACTTACACACTACTCACCTGGCTACTTCCATTCTGCTACTTCCCACACACACATCTCCATCCTCCACTTGAACAACCCACAATTATCTTCATAATAAACCACTATGTTTATAATAATGGAGCAGGGAGCATCATCTACCAGTTTGCCTTAAACTTCCCATTGAATGTCTGTGTTTTCAGTTATTCATATGAATGAATTTCAGATATTTAATAGAATTTCAATTACTGATAACCTTTATCAGAATGATTTTTTCCTGAGCGTATACTTCAGTCTGAAATTTTGGGAAAACCTCAACCAAAACAGTGTAGCTATTTTCAACAGAAACACTGAGATTAGGTGGGTGAATTTGCTCAAGTTAAAGTACACTGGTGGCTGTTTCTTTGAGAATGTAAGAATTTTTAGTAGTTGAGACAGAGCTCTGAAATGGGTGAAGAAAATGAACTTTTTGATGTATCTGTGGAATTTTACCCATTTTTTAGCTACGTTAGAACCACATATGTATGGTTTTGCCACACTTTGCAGCTCTGTCTGAAATGACTAGGGTCCACCCTGAAGCTGTAGGTGACAGATCAGGACTTGTCATTCAGTAACAATTTTCAGTTGGTATGAGCTCTGCCAGTCTGGGCCCTAGAAACCTAGGATCTGTGCTTTTCTTACTATTGTTTCTCTTGTTCGTTATTTTTGCAGCTTTGCACAAGTTCAAGTTATCAGCCACAACTCCCCCAGCGAGGTGCTGAAAAACAGAGCAAACAAAAAAAGTGATTCCCTGTAGAGGACTGACACCAGTGAGGTACAAACAAGGGAGGACCCCTAAGCAGCCCTCCTGTTGTGTTGGTTAGCATTGCTTGGGCACACAAACAGCCTGGCTCTTGCTGTGGTTTCTGAAGGCAAAGTGAAGATCTAAAGGGGGATATAAAAGGCAGAACATGAAGGCTTTGCAGATAGTGACAGGAAATTCCTTCCCCAAATATGAGAAGCAACAGAGGAAAAAGCATGACTGGGCTTGTTTGAAGCCATTGCAGCCAGAGGAAGGTGCCTTGGCTCATAGACTAATTGGAAGCAAGAGCTGACCTTTTGATATTGAACATGAGAGGGTCAGTGGTGAGCAGATAGGCCACAAAGGGCTTTGAAAGTCAAGACAAGTAATTTGTGCCTAATTCGACTGAGAAGCTACAGAGGGCTAGACCCAGGGAGGGCCGAGGGAAGGAGATTTGTGTCAAGAGCTTGAGAGAGCGAGGGCTGAGACTGGAGGTGGGAGAAGGAGTTGGGAGAGTAGGGGAAGTGGCTGGACAATCTAACTGAGATCAGCAATAGCAATGAAAGGGAGAGAGAGGATGTGATGTTTGAAGCAACCTTCATATGAATGGAAGCTTAACAGAAATGGCAGCAGTTTCTGAATTATTATAATATATTCCAAAGACACGCCAATTCAAGAGTTCACAATGCAGCTGTTGTTCCTGAAGGAATGAGAAATTATTTTACCAATTCATGCAAAGGACTATTAAAAAGGTGGCAGACGAAGAAAAAATATCTACATAAAAAGGAAAGTTAATTGCTCCATAAAATGACTCACAGAGTGGTTCAGAAATCTTCTCATGCATAAATATCGAAGTTTTACTGTTTGGATATTTCTTGTTTAGTTCCTTCATACTGAAAGCGTAATTCTCACAGGCCAGTATCTCCAGAAATAGTAGTAGTTGCATAATTACATGTTATGAAACAAAGCACATATCTTTTGGTTTTAACTTCATGGAATTGGAAAGTTATAGAAACTGAAAAAAGGTTTTTCAGTTTATTTGCTGGATTTACCCATGGTCATTTATTCAAAGTACTCATTATGTACCTAACCTCTGCTTTACCTTTGAGACTGTCAGGGGCATAACTTTAGCTGAGCATGGATCTCTTGCCACCAAACCCAAAAATTTCCAAGTAAATTGCCAGGCTAAAGTAATAAGTGTTATGGGCACTGGAATTCTGGTTAGCTTAAATGCTATGTTAATAAATGGCCAATATAATCATCCACCAGTTACTTTTGAAGTCTTCTGTCGGTTGATTTTGTTTCTTATATGACCATGTAGGAAGATAATTCTGAAAATGCACGTTGCTGCCTCCAAATCATGGCTGTGGCTGACAGTGTTCTGTGCACTAAAATGATCCCAGTGCTCTCTTACTGGTGCTGTTGCACAGCTTGGTTGTTTTGATGATGTACAAAAGTCCGATGAAACATGGGGTCTATGCTGATGGATGATCTACAGATGTGGAATCAAAATAATGCTGATTTTGTGGCAACTGTCTAATTGTTCATTTTAGCATGGAGGCTGATTTCAAAGCAATGTTCTGCAAAGAATCCATCACTGACAGAATTTGCGGGGGTGCTTTTTATGCATGTAGGTGGCTTGTAACAAATCACAGACCTGTTCTTGTATTTCAAAAGCAGCAGCTGGATATTGTAGTTAGGCAGGTGTCTATAAGTCCTAGCTCATCAGCTCCAAAGAGGAGAGCAGTTTTCTTGAGGGAGTAGATGAGCTAGCTGCCAGACTTGGGAGAAACCAGGAGTGAGGACTTGGATACCCTTATGCTTTCACATGCATCTTGCATGCATGCAAGCATATTTGCTTTCCAACTTCTAGCTTGGAATTCGGATGAGCATGTTCCTCTAGATAGATGGCAAACAAAAGCATTGTTAATAGCATAAGGTCTTTTATATTTATATATTTTTTATGGCTTGGTGTGTTTCTGTTGGCTGTGTTTCACATGGAGGTTTGCTTGTGGGCTGGTACTAGAGATAATGGTTTTATTTTGATGGATGATTTATACATATAGTATCATAGCAGCTCATATTTGCAAGGAACTTTATTCTAGAGAAGTTTAAGACAAGATGAAGGTTGTTGCACAATACAGAAGCGATTCAATCAGTATTGCCTTCAAGGCGTTGCCCACAAACAAGGGGAAATAAATTCCCTTCCTAAATGAGGTGGGTTTATGTGACATAAGCATAATGACATCATTAAAAATCAAGGAACAAATTATGTTCTTCAGCTGCCAGAAGTGCCCAGTCCAGTGCAGCTACCCTTGTTCTCACTGTTGTGTTCCTCCTTTGCTCCCCTGTAGCAAATCAGGATGAGTGACTACACAATCTAGTTGATTATTTATTTATTTATTTATTTGTTTGTTTGCTTTCTTGTCCCTCTTTGTCCTTCACATCTGGTTCGCCAGACTCACAATACTAACTTTCTCCTGCTCTCTTTGTCTCTCAGAATAACCTGTCTGTCTGATTCTGCTCCACTACTCTAGCATCCCACACAATTATTCATTCAGTCCCATGCAATACCCCATGGCTACCTCAACCCTCTCCTCTCTGCAAACTTATCTCCTTATGCTTCCTTGACTCTTCAGTGACCAGGATTTAAAAAAAAACCAAACAATAAAGTCTGTGCAATATTCTTCATTTTTTTCAATTGTGCTTAGTTTCAGAAACTGGAGCAACTATTTGCTCTTTCATCTTTGCTCAAGGCCAATTTTAATTAAATAGGTTTTCTATAGTAACAAACATTTCTTTTTTTGACTGACCCTCTTTCCCTGTACCATAAGGAAACTTGCATCTTTATCCTGCCTTAAATTGTGCACATGAACATAGTGAAAACTTCTTTGTCTTAAAAACATTGTCCTTGATGGCCTCACTTCTTACTCTGCTTTTCCTTGGCCTTTCACACCAAGTCTTGGGGTCCCTTTTGTTTCTATATGGTCTATATAAAAATACATCTAAATATATTTTCATGTAGTTTTCCTTCTATCAATTTGTCAAACAAGCAGAAATTTCTAAAAATAACCATAAAAACCTGACTTTTACAGAGAATGTGAGTGACATCTTTTCGTCACATCTCTTGATATTGGTCAATTCTGATAAGCAGAACTCAGGAATAGTTTGAGTAATGCTGCACACATAATTTCAAATGTTAATTCAGGGAAATTGTAGTTACTAGTCTACCCAAATTCTTTTACATGTATTTTGTAAGGGCTGTCTGCCCACTGTCCTCTAATTTTGTGACCTTAGCTGGTTTTCATGATGCTGAAAGATAAATTTCTGGTCACACTTAATTTTTTTTACAACAGAGTATGCTTTTCATGTTACATTTTAAAAAATGCTCCCCCTCAAGAATCCCCTATAGTCAAAGGTTTACAAAGAATTAGAAGGTGGGTTAGCTGGGTTTAATTTAGGATGATAATTTAGCACAAAAACTCCTTTTCCTTAGTAACTTATGAATTAGAATTATGGAATAAAAGGTCCCCAATGGTGTCTATACACCAGTTTGCAAGGAGAACCTACTCTGCTATATAAAGAGAAGAGATCTCGTATTAAAGGACTGAGGCTTGGAACATATGAATGCTCTTTAATGTTATTTACTCACTTTTGGCTTGAAGCCAGTGATAGAAACTCTTTAAATACAACAGTGAAGAATTGGGCCCTGAGAGACATTGTAATAACAAATTACCCCACTCTTTCCTCCTCAGTTATCTCCATCTGTGAAATGGGAATAGCCTGTTTGTCAGAGCACACTTGTGAGACATAATTCATTAATGCCTGTGAAATGGTTTGAGAACATCGAATGGAAGTCTCTGTTCAAGTGTCAGGTATTATTAGCTCTGAAATGAAAGCTATTTTATATTGCTGCATCAGGAGCTACTTGAAGTCTCTTATTCTATACAAATAACGAGTGGTACATGAGTGACATTTCTTTTGGCTTAATAGGATAGTCTATCCACAGTGCTGAAGAAACAGTTTGTGCTGGTGAAATGACATTAGGGAGCGCTGCTAACACACTGAGCAAAGTCACCCATTCCAGAAATGTTTTGATTTGGGGAGTCAGAGCATCAGGAAAGAAAGAAGGTAAATGAGAAAAGAGAGAAAGGCAAGAAGAGGATGGTTGGGGCAGTAGGGAGGGAAATGGGGTGGAGGAAAGGAGGAAGACAGACAAAGCTGAAAAAAAATAGATGAGGAGGGAAAAGGGAAAGAAATTTAAAAAGAGACTTTGTAATTAAAATAAAAAATCAGTTGGATGTGTTTATTGAAAAAAAAAATCCAACTTAGAAAAACAAGGCTGTAATGCCATCTTGGGGTTTCTGATGACATCTCAATCCAGCAGAGCTCTGCTCATTTGGTTTGTGAATGTCAACAGAAACCCCTTGATGCCATTGAGGCTCACAGTTGCTTCTCATTGATTCTGTATTATTTCAACAGTGGAAAAATAACACCTTTATTTTCACAGCCAAAATATTTCACACTGTGATAGAAATGTACATAGGCTTATTGAATATCATCTCCATTCATTTTTATCTAACTATGGATTAGAAAGGTATGTGTTCTTTTATGGTTATAAGGTGAAAGACTATTTGTCAAATGTACCATAGTCCAAGTCTTTATTAGGCTAAGGGATATAAACTATTCTGTCTAGCTGTCTTCTGCTGTTTATTATTTTAAACTCACCTTATCATTGCAAATATTACCCCTAAAAAGCCTCTTATTGATCCTTCTGATGTGTTGTATACATTTTCTCATATTTCACAGACAGAATAACCAAACCAGAATAAAACCCATTTTGTGAAATGAGAATATGCATCATTTAGTTATGAGTATGTATAAAACATACTGGAACTTTACGCCCAACTCTGTAACATGCGTAAAGTGTTTAAATTTTGCTGAAAGAGAAGAGGTTCACAGATGACATCAGTGACAAAGTGGTATGTTGTCTCTTGAGCTTCAAAAAATTCAGGCAAATAGATTTATTGGGTCTGGCTGAGATGGAGTTAATTTTCTGCATAGCAGCCTTCATAGTGCTGTGCTTTGTATTGGTAGCTAGAAATGTGTGGATAACACACCAGTGTTTTGGCTACTGCTGAGCAGTGCTCTCACAGCATCAAGGCTCTTTCCAGCATTCCCCCTCACACAGTCAGCTGGGGGTGGGCAAGATCTTTGGAGGGGACAGAGCAGGACAGCTGACCCAAACTGACCTAAGGGATAGTCCATACCATGACATTTGCTCAGCAATAAAAGCTAAGGTAAAGGGTGTGTGTGTGTGAAGGGACAGGGGGACACTTGTCATTACAGTGTTTGTCTTCCAAAGTAACCACTACATGTACTGAGGCCCTATTTCCCAGGAAGTGACTGGACATCACCTGCTGACAGGAAGTAGAGAATTAATTGTTTGTTTTCATTTGCTTCCCCTCACAGCTTCGCTTTTGCTTTATTAAGCTGCCTTTATCTTGACCCACACGTTCTTTTCCATCTTATTTTCTTCCCCTTGTCCTACTGAGGAGGGGAGTGATAGAGCAGCTTGGTGGACACCTGGTATCCAGCCACGGTCAACCCACTACAATAGTAAACAATGCCATTGTAAAATGTACAGACTGAACTATACTATCCTGTGCATCAGGCACAAAAACTCCATTATTTAATTTTGTGAAAGTCAATTTCACTATCTGATGACAATAGAAAAGATCAGCAGTTAAATTATAGAAAATTGAAACATCATTCTGTATAGAATACTCCTAAAATAGGCATTCTTATCATTGAGTAATATTCAAATAATTACAACTTTTCAGTAGGATTTTTTTCTTTAAAAACAGAAAAATTCTGAAGAAGTTTTTTATAAGAGAAATTTATGTAATGGTAAATGAGCTGATGTTTCTTTGTGCCTTAAAAAATAATTTTACGATTGAACTGTGTTCACATACACCTAAACCTTCCCTAGTAATCGTCTACCTATGTAGTCTGGATCAAAATCCCTTTAGTGGTGAGAATTCCACCACCTTCTTATCTACATTGGATATGTGCTTCTCTGACCTTACAGCTAGGAAAGCTTTTCCCAGTTTCTCTGCTGAATCTTCATGGCTTTGGACTGAAAGAGTTATTTCTTGTCCTGCTTGTGGTGGACATGGAGGAAACTGATCACTGGCCTAGCCATAATGTCTTTCTGCATAAGTGAAGATGTCATCATACTCTCATCTCTTTTCAAAATCTTATTCTCAACCTTTCCCCATTTGCCATGTTTTCTAAGTTGCTCTAATTTTTTGTTGCTCTTCCATGGATTTTTCTCTCAATTGCCAATATAACTTGTGAACAGTGATGCCAAAAACCAGCAATCAATTCTCTTGTTGACATATTGTATGTATTGTGTAGATAACCTCTGGTGTCCTGCTGCTAAGACATCCCAAAATGATGCTTTGTGGTTTTCCCAGTTACATCTCACTGATGACCCACACTCTGCCTTTGGCAGTCTCCACCCTGTGGTATTGGGATGCAGTGCTGCTGCCTGTCCAGGTATTCTTTATTTTGTGATTCTATATTTGATACTTGCTACCTAAGTAGAGAACTTATTTTTGATACTGCAACCCAAAAACTTGCCCTGGTTGAGAATTCTGAAGACAGAGTCACTACATGTTCTGGCTAAGGGTATGTATTCAGTTCTGTGAATTGCCTTGGAACCCTATTAGTGCAGTAGAGGGCTCTTATTATTAATCTTAAATAAATTTGTATATATTACCTCACATTCTGTGGGAAAAAAACAATTTGATTTCACAATTCTAAAATTATTCTTAATTTTCTTTTTCCTTTTTCTTAGCAATGAGCGTTTTATTCTAACAGTCTTTATCAAAACTTTATTGAAAACATCAAGAGTTTATGTGAAGATACACTTGACCTGGAGTGAAGTATCAGGAGTTTTTAAACATTTAACTTATAGTGTATATTAGTATGAAACTAAGTTGAGCAGAACCCATTAATGTCACAGTGATCGGTTACCAATGGAAATAAATAATTCATGATGAAGGGAATTAGTCTAATTAGCAGGCAGTTTGAGTCCTTTGATAAAACCCAGCTCTAATTCCGTGAAGGGCAGGAAGTGCTGTCATCAGTCAGCCCTGAAAAGATTAGCATCTATTATGAATGAGGTTAGACACCCTAGTGAAGTCATGTGTGTCCTGGAGACAAACTTAATATGTTCCAGAATGGGACACAGTTTGTCTCACCAACACATCATGATTCCTACTGGGCTATTGTATGTAATAACAAGCAAAGATCAGTGCTCCTTCCTATCATTCTCCCCCTGTCCATCATTCTGACAACTGTGCAAATACATTTTCCATGCAAAGCAGGGAATGTGCCCTGAATACTTGTAAAATTGCATGAGATGTCAAAGAAAATGTGTTACCTTTTCTCAGTAACCTAAAACCAAACAAACCAAAATACTAGTGCAGAAAGAGGGTTTAAAAACACATCTGGTAAATATATGGGGTGTCGAGGAGGGTGTATAAGTTTTGAAGTATGTTGATTCTATTTGAAAACACTATTGCCATCTGTCATAAGATGCGTCGATAAAGCTATAGATGTAGCTACGCATGATAGGAAGGTTTTAAAATAACTGGTGTTGGGTGGATATATAGAAGTAACATCCTTGAAAATTGCATTAAATTGTGGAAGCATGGTCTTAAAAAAAGGAGAAACTTCTTGCATTACGCATTTTCATTTAGAAATGTTAACTAGTTCATTTGATGAAACTAGCTGTGAGCTGTGCAAGCTTCACAGTTTTGTACTACATGCTGACGCAACATCAGCTGTGTTTCCATTTTTGCTTATAAGCCTTTTGAAATTATATGTTTCCGTTTTGCAATTTGATGCAATAATGAAGAAACTCCACATTTGTACGTTATTGTATTGCCTGTTTTTATTGTAGGAAATTAATTGCTCCTTTTATTTATGTTATTAAGGGGGGAGAAAACAATTTTGCAGTATTTCATCATTTGCTGTAATAATTATACTAGTAATACAACGGGAGCCTTAGAATCAGAGTATATCATGTTCAAATGTCTGAACGGCACTTAATATGCTGACACTTGTGGCTGGGGAATGTTGGTCTTCAAAGTACATTGAAAAATGTAACAATAAGTTACTAATATCTCTGGGCTTAAGATTATTTATAATATAGAAATGAAGAGGAAAAGAATAAGTGTAGTAAACAGAAAAAAGTATTTTCATAGAAACATAACAATATAGCAACTCAACTGTCCAAATACTAAATGATGATCTGATATTGCAGATTGCCAAAATGAAGTGCCACACTAAATTCAAGCAGATTCCTAGATGAGGTTAAAAAAATAGTGACCTTCTCTATAGGGTTTATTGCTCTGAGTACCTAGCAGAAAGAAGATATACAAGGTAGTCGACCTTGATGTGTTCATTTTTATCTTGAATTTGCTGGCTAGTAACAGTCAGGACAAAATTCAGCTGTATGAGCGTTTTGGGGGTTTGAGTCTGTCATCTATGTGTGCCTCTCAAAAATTACCTACAGTGTGGGTGTGCCTTGGGCTAGTGAATAGGTTCATTCAGCTCATTAAAATGGATTTCTTCATACATATGTGTGAACAGTTAACACGCTGTAAACCACTATTTTTATCACTATATTGGTGGGGACACGGTGCTTGGAAGCAGAATTGTTATGTTCTGGAAAACTTGCAGTTAGGTACCAGTTTAGGCAATTCACCACATGTACCCTGAAGTCACATAAGACAATTCAAGAAAACAGGGAAAAGATTGTAACAAAAACAAGATTTTGTCAAATCTCTTGAGGTCCTTAACTGGCTACCTCCAGGAGCTTCTTCTGTAATTCACTGTATATGTTAAGTCCTCCATGGAGTTCTCATACTGGCTGGTACTTTTTTCAATTAAAAATGCTGCTGAATGTAAACATAAGAATTTATCGAAACATAATTTGTTTGATATATCACAATAACACCTGTCCCAGGTCATACTTTGATAATATTCCCAGACAGAAGAAGAGCAATTAATTTCTTCTCACAAAAACTCTCTTCCTCTCCTTTCCTCTCTTGTCTAAAGAAAGCTTAAGTCCCTCAACATAATTCTTTGCCTTTTTCATCTGTGAAGTGCAATATACTTTTCAGCAGCTGCTGCTTTTTCTGGATTATTCCCTTCAGAATTCATAGAGTGAAGCACAAGGATGGAGCGAGGGTTAGTGGTCGAAGGCTGGTTGCGTGCAACTCTGCTCTGTCGCTCTGTGTGAGGTTTCCACCAGGCACTGCAAGGCCTGATGTCAATGGGCCTGAGTCACAAAATCATACAATTGTCTTGGTTGGAAAGGACCTTTAAAGGCCATCTAGTCCAACTCCCCTGCAATGAGCAGGGACATTTTCAGCTAGATCAGGTCATCACAGACAAATCCAGCCCTTTCAGTCAATAAAGCACAAGTAGTTATATGGCTCAGCTGTATTCTCACTGGACAAAGATACATACTCCAAGTGCAACCAGAGTATAAATTCTTTATCTGCAGATTTTAATTGAAAGATGTGTTTAAACAGTGCCCCATTCTTATTTTCTGTTTATTTTGCTTTCAGTACCAGGAAAGCGACACTGGGAAACCGTTAGTCACACAGCATTTCTAACTCTTAGAGTGTACTTGCATTGCTACGCTCCTGTGACAAAATTGAAGTTCTTATCTACTGGAACAGATGGAGTAACTGCATCAGTGAGGAAAACTGCAGACGTCACAGTAGTTCCTGCATCACGTGACAAAGAGGGCACACACCTCAGGTGACTGTGCTACTATGGACCTGCTCTTGTACTGATGTTGTACTGAAAAAGTGAATTCTGCAGGACTTGGATATTTTATAAACCAGTAAGCTAGTGAAAGAAGATACTTCCACTGAGGCACTCTATCTCTGCAGCTGTCTCACCTGTCCTCTCACTGAGGCATCCTTATGGGATATCATCTATTAATCAATTCCTCTCCTTCCTGCTATTTTGTAATCGGTGTTTACATGTGTCATCCCATGTCTCTATTGTCCTTAATCCTCACTTGTACCTTCCCACAACACCAATACAGCAAGATATTGCAGCAAAGGACACATCATCCACATTCACAACTAAATCTATAACACACTGAACCATTTTCAAGGCTTACAAAAGTGGGTGTAACAGCCCTATGTTAGTCCATTCTCATTAACTACTGATCACACTTTTAATCTGTTCTTGCTGCATGTTTTGTTCAGGGGCTCTTGTCATGCATATCAATGTGAGCTATCTCTTTAGTAAATAAACAACTGTTTAGATTTTCTTGTAAATAATAACATAGAGCTAAAATAGTCCTGATGAATATAACACATTGGTGCAATGTTCATTCTTAGATATGTCTTTGATTCATGATTCTTATAATACGCTGTGTTATCTAAATCAACTGCTGTCCATTGACACTATCTCAGATCAGCTTCTGTTCTCAAATACCTGCTGAAGAACATTAGATATTGGTTGCTTCTACTGAACAGAAACATGGAGGAGAAAAATGTATGTCCCTCAGTTTTCCAGTTCACCATGAAATTAATCTCTATGTTTTTTCTGCTAATAATGTAAATTTAGATGTTGCAACTGTCACTGAAAAAGTATTCTTTACATCTTAGAGGGCAATGAAGAATAGCAGAGAAAGGGATAAAGATACAAATTTAAGTAGTATTGTGCTGTGCCCTGGTTTTAGCATATCTGCATAGTTTATCTGCAACAAACCAATCAAAGTTGGGTGGAAAGGGCCTGAAGTAAGGATACAGGAATTTTCATCAGGAAAGTATTCAATTCTAAGGGCACTGCTCGAAGCACATAAAGCTGAGTGCATAGCAGCATGACAGGCAGGAGAAAGGAGGGATCATGGAAGGTAATATTGAGGGGACATAGAGAAAACAGTGGGATGTGCAGCCAGTAACACACACTGAAGGAGCTATCCTGAGCCCCACTAAAAAGAAGCTGGAACTTGAGCTAGGCAGAAATATGGTGAGGCAGCTGAGTCTTTGAAACAATACTGAGAAATAATTCTGGCATTAGAGGCAAGTGAACTTTTTGCTGCCTTAGTTCTAACTGTTTGTACTTCATATCATGACCTGTCTGTCACCACTGGGTTTGCAGACGAAAAATGCAGCTCATACTCTAACTCTCTGTGTGAATCCAATCCAGGGGGAACATTCTGGGAGCATTTCCTGTCTTTAAAACAGAATGGGAGCCCGGGTTAAATGGAGAGAGAAATGTAGAGACACTTTCTACAGCAGCCCTTGTGACCCAAGAGGAGGAAACAGATTTGCTATTAGTTTAAGAGCCCAAGGCACTCCTATGGCAAGTCTACAGTCCTGGTCAATGGAAGGTTCTTGTTCATCCAGCAACGTGAAGTCTGCTGTAAATAGTTACAGTAGATTAAGCTCTTATGAATTATTTAATTAAATAATCTTTTATATTTATTTGCTCATGATTGTCTCAATTTTTTTTCTTTTTTCAGCTCCAGTTCTTTCCCTGACGATGCCTCAGGTCCTCACCTCTGTTGTTGTTTTTCCTCAGATTCACAGCATCACCC
Organism: Aegotheles bennettii; assembly: GCA_013398125.1. Lineage (NCBI taxonomy): Eukaryota > Metazoa > Chordata > Aves > Caprimulgiformes > Aegothelidae > Aegotheles > Aegotheles bennettii. The sequence goes on along the minus strand of VZRW01013719.1, from coordinate 316,382 downwards.
AAAACCTGCTGAGAGTGCCACCAAAAGAGGCAGCAGTGAAAATCCACTAGTGGGATGCTCTTTCAGTTACTACACTCAGATATCAGGTTATATTGTCTGTGTTTGCTGTAAAGAAATTAAAAGAATAGGAATTGGTGCTTATGCTTATCAGTTGAACTCAAATCCCAGTTGCCTCAGTTATATGCACCTCACCTTGAGGGTGACAGAGCACTGGAACAGGCTGCCCAGAGAGCTTGTGGAGTCTCCTTCTTTGGAGACATTTAAATCCTGCCTGGACATGATCCTGTGCCACCTGCTCTGGGTGAACCTGCTTTTGCAGGGGAGTTGGACTAGATGATCTCCAGAGGTCCCTTCCAACCCCTACCATTCTGTGAGTTTGTGAATGCAAATTGTATTTTAACAATGCACCAAAATTTTGAAGCTAACAAACCTTCTCTGAGCAGTATATTGTAACTTCTGTTCCATAATTAAACCAGAACCAATCTTCTGGACAGGTTCACATAGCTTTGCCTTTCTTTGAGTAATACACCTTCAGACCAGTGCCTTGTTTTGATGTATTACAATGATAGACTGAAGAGTTCATGTAATATATCATCACAGTCAGCTGTTGCTGGACGCCAAGGATTGAGAGACTGAGCCAGCTGTTTTTCTGATCTGTTCTGGTAATGCATCACCAGATGATGGAAACTGGTAATGTATTACTTCAAAATGACACCACCCAGAAAAGAAAGGTCCAGAGGTAGAGGTTCTGTATAATGAGGCATTGAAAGTATGAAACAGGGCTACTCTTGGAGCGAGATGTTGGTAATAAATCAGCTTTCTATCGTATTACGTTATCAGTGTGGCTACACAGGTACACAGAAACTGCTGTATGTCATCCGATTTCCAGTGCCCCTTTGTGATGCTGCTCTTGTGTAGATCAAAGGTACCTCTAGCAGCAGTTTTACCTTCACTTCTCTTACAACTAAACAGTTCACATGCAAGTAACTCAGAACAAGGGACAGGGCAGAGTTACATTGTCTCAAGAAATTTAAAGCCTTTGGATTCCTCCTCAGTTTGGACTACCATTAGAGCCTCTTGGATGCCACTCTTTTAGTGAACCAAGCCCATCTGTGGCAATGGCAGTACTCTTCCCCTTTGCCTTTGATGGGAGCACTGTGTCCCAGAGTGGCAGAATGGGCTGGCCCAGAGCACTGGTTGTGATTGACTTTTCCTGCAGGTTGACTGAAGACGAGGGAGGTTCCTTTGGCCATGTCTTCATCCTCTCTCTGTTCATCTTTCCCTTGCCACACACACACAGAGTCAAACCAAGCAGTAACTGATCCCCAATTATTAACATCAATTAAAAAGAAAATTCGGTAGCAATTCTGAACACTTGCCTGCAAAACTCTGTCTCCTAGATGAAGTGGGATTATGGATGTGTAAAACTATTTCCTCTGAACTTACTTTTAACCCCAGGGTGAGTATGGGAAAACAGAAAAACTGGAAAATAATTTTTTAGAATCATGGGCTACATCTCTGTCAGTAGCTCTTCCAAATACTTCTTTTTTGTTAAATGCAGTACTGTTTATAATTTTGGATGGGTAAACCTCATTATATCTTTGGTAAACCCTTGAAGATAAACAGGTCCTGCCCTCAAACTTGACTCTTTCTTGATGGAACGTTTGCACTGCAAACAAGGGGTACGTACATGTTATTAACAGTAAATATACTTTTCTGTTTGTAGTCAAATGTTATAAATCATGTGACTACAAGACATTAAATATTATTTTGTGGCATGTGATTCTAAGTCAAAAATGTTCCAAACACCTATATGCAAAGGTTCATACCAGTACAAATTATTCTGCTAGCTCAAATTTAATCAAAGATTTTTGAAGAGAAGCTTTGTCTGGCAGACTTCATACTAGATCAGGTAGTTTCACAGCCTATCCTTCCATAGCCATCACAAGGCTAGCATAAATACTGTGCCTTTACTTACCCTGTGGAACGGTGATTGTGTGCTCATATCTGATCCATTGTCAGCACTGTTATTTCTTCTCTTCATCTTTGGTACTCCAAGGATCTGGGTGTTTTCAACCCCTGCCTGTTAAGCTGATGCTTAACACTTTGCAATGGCAAGTTATATAGAATAACATCTGTAATTTATTTCCCACAGTTGATTGTGGGTACAAAATTCCAAGTGCAAATGATCTCAATAACCCACCAAACATTTCTTGATTTTAAAAAAAGAAACACAAGAGTTTTCTGTGCTTGCTGTTTCAGATCACCTCATTTCATCCCCAAGATTATATATATGATTGGCAATCAACCTTGAAGCATCACAGAAACATTTTACTTTAATCTTGACTGCTCATCTTTTATTTTAATTTTATTTTTATTTTTGCTTTTCCTTTAAACATTCTGGCTATCATATATATAGAGCAAAAGATCACTTATCAGGAGTTATGCTTACAAGGGACAGATGGAAATTGTTAGGTATACGTTCCCTCTGTGACACCATTTTGTCACAGTTAAATAATGATCATTAATATCTCCTTGACTGAGACTTCATGGAAATTGTAGTTCTGAACATGCAATCAGTTCACTTATGGCTTAACAAGTGTTGCCCTGAGCCAGCAGTTCTCTGACACTCAACCATTTTTGTAAAATTCACCTTATCTGCTCCTATTAGACACTGAGATGGCCCTTTCTCTTTTAATTTTTTGGTACACAACAAGCATCGCATCTCCACTTTGTGTGTGGAAAAATGACAACGTTTGTATTTAGCCCCCATCATAAACTTGAACAATATGACAAGTTTCTAATCCAAATAATTGTTTAAGTTTATTACAATGAAAATTATTGAGCTGATAATAACACATTATTTCAGTTGACAGTGCATTAGTTCCATAGGGAGATAAACTACAAGGCCAATGGATTTATCTTGATAACAAAATGGACTACTGTTAACTATGATTGTAATTTTTCCATCCATGCACAAAGAAATCTCCCATTGAGCTCACTGTCTTTTGACTGACTGCTGGTAAGAGTTTTCTCTACATATACATAACAGGACTGGATCCTAAATTGGTATTATATAATTATTGTTATTCTGCGATTTTCTAGACAAGCCCTAAAAGCCTATACATCTTCTTAATACTGTAAGAATAGGACTTCTGTCTTTGAAAATGCCTCTTGAAAATTATGAAATGCAAGACAAGTAAGGGATAAAAACAACTGTGAAATTATTAGAATGTTAGGGGATAGTTTCATTTCAACAAATCTTAATTACTATTTCCTGTATGTAGCAGCATAGAAGAGATGGCTCTATATTCATGAACTTCCACTGTTAAACCAGAGCCTTAACTATACTGGTGATACAAACTTTGGATGTTACAGTTTCAGCCTCTGATTTTGGACTGTAGCAAGTAGTCACCTTTTATTCCTGATTTTTGTTCTCATTCTGAAAAGTATCTAAGAACATTCAATCAAGGCAAAGGATCTTTCACAGTGATCATGTTTTAGTAGGAAGGCAAATGTTGATAAAAATCTTCAGCCTGTGTCTTCAAAGAGCTTTGGATCAGAACCTAAGTCTTTACTTAGCACGCACCTATCACCACAACGGCTATAATCAAAAACTGTTAAAAATCCATACATGTCTTGCCTAGTTCATCTGCTTCATACCAGTCCTACATGTTTATCACCATGCTGTGCTCGTATTCTTACTTTGTCTTTACAGCATATCTTAAAAAAAAGTTAATTAATTAATCCAGGTCAAGAATATAAAAAAATTCTTTAGAAATTTTTATAATTGTCATAGACATTTATTTGCTAAAAAATGTATTTGACACCAGAAGACTAACATTAATATGCAAATCACTGGACTATAAAATTCATTTTGGTGCCTCCAGGGCAGTATTTTTATAAATACAGAAACATAATCATGCATCCTCCAGAGGACTAAAAATAATTATACAAATTTACAACAAAGCCCAAGGCAGTGTTTCCTTTTAACTGTCTGGTTTTAATATCATTTAAATCTTGTTAAAACTTAATTACCAATTCTCTTTTGTAATAATTTAGGTAGAAGAGCTTAGGTCTAAGCCTGCTGTTTGAGAGAGAAGACTTCATCACAGAAACAAAGACACCAAGGCACAGATTAAGAAAATCTGTGCACAGTGCAGGAGAGTGCACAGAAAAACTTGGTAAAGGAAAGTTAATCGCAGGTGATGATGAACAGAATATACATACATCTGTTAACAACCACATAAAGTGAAACTAAGCTGATGTCTTATATGATGGTAATATAAATACACCAGTGTATATATAAACCTAAATATAGTATTTATATCTACACATATGTACTTATGTATATATAGTGATTTATTTACTCATACTGGAATAGCTCCAGCTGTATCCACCTCAGAGGGGAGTTGCAGGACCAGTGCTTTCATCCTCTGTCCCTGTTCCCCAGGTGTTTTCTGTCTGGGAGATGGTGGCTGCTCAGAGCAGTGTTAAAAGTGAGTTAGCTCAAAGTTCAAAGCTGACCTGGCTACAGGGTTTAAGCACTGTGGGGAGAAGGTACTTTTTATGGGGAATTTCTACTGTTTGAATACCTGAGGATCCATGTTTATTTTTTAAGTTTATTTTTTAAGCTGATCTGTTCTCTTTCTCCATGGCTGACAGAAACAGGTACAATGGCAACTCTGCCTCTGTATCAGAGGTATGAGGTCAGGGAGAGAGCCTCAGCTTTGTACCCCAAATAAAGCACCTGGTAAGCAATTTAAAAGAAATGTTGCACTGTCAAAACCTGTTTCTTTGGACTGATTTACAGAAGATTCTGTACCTGTTACTTTTTGATGTGTTTGACCAAAGTTCCTAGCAATGTCTTCTCTTTTTACATTACAGGTAAAACTAAGAGTAGAGCATATGGCTTCTCTGTGCTGGTGCTGCTGCTCCCCCGCCCCCTCCTCTTCCCCTCAATTTCACCTTTGCTGACAAGAAAGTTAAGGAATCTAGAAAAAGGGTAGCTTCTTGATTTCTTCCGTCAGTGATACACATCCCAATGACATGGAGAATACTGCCTCAGGTCTTGTCTTTGTGTCATGTTTGCCAGCTAGTGTTTAGTAACAAGTGTCACTGTCTGGTCTTCTGCTTTGAACTAGAACACATTTCTGTTACCCCTCACATCCAGCTGAAAGCAGCTTTGCATTGATTTAATTCACCCTTTTTAGTATGACCATACTCACAATGAGAGATGTGCATCCAAACTTCCAGCTATTGCACAATTGCCACTGGGCATAAATTCAAGTGATTTGGCACAGCATCTGGTGGGGAATCAATTTCCATTGGTTCATTCTGTCCAGTGCACGCATTCCTTTTGATTGAAATGCCAGGCATTTGTTAGCATTACTGATGCTGGTGACAGTCATCCTCATAGCACTTCTCTGTGCTTTCAGATTGTGTATTCATTGAGTGTTAATGGAAATAAGAGATGCAAAATATTAGAGAACGCAGTATGTTTCAGATTTCAACCACTTGCCTTATTGCATTAACAAATAACCTGTTCATCTGCAAATATACAAATTCATCATATTTGTACCTGACACTTCATATGTCTTATTTTTCTGAGAATAGTAATGCTTAAATTTTAAGATGTCAAAATGATGTTTTTATTTAGCTGCATTGACTACTCACAAATCTTGTAGCTTTCATGTAGAAATGGTATCCTTCAGAGCTAGAATATAGCATATATAATAAGCCTCTTTAATTTGTAAAACCTTGAAATTTAAATCAAGTGTTAAATAGGCTGTCATTTGCACCTGTGCAATTGAATCTGAAGTTGAGGGCTTTCCTGAGCTGGACTAGGTTGTAAATATGTTGGTTTCATTGGGGTGCAAATACATATGCTTCTAATCTTTGTTTGCCATGCAGCATGACTACAGTGGGTGTGAAAATGGACGTGTGCTGTTTTCCAGGTTGTTCCTAGTCAGGCAGAATTTATGAAACAGCAAAGAGTTTGAAGATGAACTTGCTAAAGCTGGCCCTGCTCTTAATGTAGAAAATGCTTAATGTAGAAAATACTTTAAATACAATAATGCATCTCTTTTGCTCTGAGGTAGAATGATTAGAATTTTTTCCCCCAGTTGTAAGTTCTGGATCTATACTTACAACTGAGCTTTGTAATATCGTCAGCTTTTAGGTAAACCTGATGAAGTTGAGAACTTTCCTGAACCTGCTTGAGCTGTAACTAATGTGACACAGCACCGCAGGGCCTCATGTCTCCAGGGGGAAAAGTCCAGAGGACCGAGGCTGGAAAACTGCAAATACATACCTGAAGAAGGTAGCTGAAAAAGTGATGTGAGCACATTTAAGAAATGTGATTTATTTGAACAGTCCAACTAAATGAGGTTTTATTGCTAGTCATAGGTTTCCTAGTGATATTTCAAGAAAATACCAAAGACCACAGAAAATGCAGGAGCTTATCAAATTCCAAAAATGTTTCCAAGTTAATTGCAAGCCCCTTTACCATCTTATTTCTGCAAAATGTGACATATTTAAACATTGCCAAAGAATACACTTCTGAAATGTCAGTATGTTTTTCAGAAACCTAAAGGCTCCAATATGTATGTCAAAAACCCAGGTTTCCCCAGTTGGGTGCCACAGAAAAATCTTCCTCCAAAGACGCTTCAGAAATTTCAGTCTAATATGTACTAATAATACAACTCTGTGTTAGCTCTTGAGAGTACTGTCATTATCAGGCTTTTTTGGACTGGACTACCTCAGAGAACGACAGGCTGAAAACTCACTGTTCAGCCTAGCTTACTCCAAGGTACTTTAGGTAAGGCAGTCGTAAGGGGAGCCAACACCTACCCAACAGTTCTTGACATGCTTTGGAGACCTGAAATTCCCAAATAATGCCCATGTGAGAAAAGGTAAAAAAAGTTCCTGTTTACTTTGCTTGAGGCTTGAGAAATACTAACTTTTATCATTCTGCTGAGCAGCTGGTGACAGCAGTGCTGAAATGCCAGAGAGGTAGATAGTGGGAGGTTTACAGCATGCCTGTTTACATTGCCTCATCTCCTTTGTGCTGGATTCCTCTGTAGCACATCCTGTCCATTTGTCACCAAGAAATAAGATATAGTGACCAAGAGAAAGTCACTTCAGGTGAAGGATTAATTTCATACCACATAAGAAAGATGGCTATTGGTACTGTATGAGAGGAGCACTTATCACGCTGATGAATTTCATGTAGCTGACAGTGTCAGGCATCAAAGATTCAGTTTGAACATTGCATCCTTTGCAACTCTTGCCAAGCTCTGAGAACCAGTTAAAAACCAGCACATTTTTAAGTTTCATGGGATGGCATGGGTAAATTGAAACCTACTTACTCTGAGATACCAATTCTAAGTCCTTCTGTAGTAGCTCTGATGAGATTCAGAGTAACAGTTATTGTGAGTGTCATTGTGATAGTCCCCAGTAGCAATACTGCAGTCATATTATAGCAGTTTTAAAGTGTCAAGGCTGTGTTCCAGCCTCCAGTCTCTGGTCTTTTCTCCAGTTCTGCACTGCCTAGTCCAGGTTATCTAAAGTTAAATGACTGAAACATATAAATAAAAAATTCAAAAGACACATCAGGAAAAAGACAAACTTCCCATCATATTAGACTGCAAAATTCTGTTCTGAGTTAGGAAGTAAGCATACCAGCTATGCCTTTCCTTAATTTGGTGGTGTTTTAAAAGACAGAGTAATTACAAAAATATCATTGACAGTTCCGAGGTGAAAGTGATACTGACAGACACTTCGCAGACTGCTCTGTCCTCCTCGGTGCACTGGAAAATCAAAGTCTTATGGTATTGGTCCCTACTGGTTTAAAATTGCTTGAGACAGAGGTGTGGAGGAGCACATGTTTAGGTTTCAACCTCTCCAGATGTCACTATCCATATCTTTGAGAATATAACTCCAGTCTTCCAATAAGAGAAGTGACTGGAAATTTAGTGATGGCCATACAAAGTAACAATATACTGAAATTAAAAAGTAAAATAATTGACTGTCATAGCTGACCATAAAACTGCTGAAAGCCTCAAAGGGGTATGGGCTTTTCAGTGGTCTGTCTTCCAGCATGCTTTAAGGCAGTGTCTGTGCAGGGCTGCACACACAACCTTCTGCAGAAGTCCCAACTGGGAATAAAAAGCATGTCAGGAAACCCTGTGTATGAAGATCATATCTTGACTACTGCATAGGTGGAGATTTAGTTTATGCTGAGTTATTAATCATTAATAGTTTTGTAATCAGTTCTATCTCAGAGATTATTCAGGCCACTACTTGTAAGACCCAGCTAGATCTGTTGATCAATGAAGGAAATAAGACAAATCAAGTTGTTGCTTGAACTTAAGTTAATGATTGACCCACTGGAGTTAATACCTCATTTAGATTAAACCTTTAAAAGTTACATTTCTGCAAAGTAATGAATCTAAAATATTTTGTTACTTCGGTTTCTCACTGATCTTTTCCAGAAAAACAACAGTCCCTGGTGAATAAAAGAAATAAATTATTGCAGATTTCAAGTAGAGTTCATGTTAGTAAATCAGTCATTAGTACAATTAAATAATGTTTGTCTTCAGAGATCAGTTGTTTCCCATATCCTGAAACAGCTAGAATATCCCCAGGATCACAGACATTTAAAAGAATGATTGCAAAACACATTATTGAGATATACAATATTTGCATAGTTTACATGTAGAATGAAAGCTGTGTGTTATTTTTCTTTATGAGGCTGTTAGCAAATTGCTAGATACCCAGAAGCCTTGTTGAGATCATGCAACAAGCCTGCAGAAAAAGATCATGCCTAATACTAAAGATACTCAGATCTGTGGACTTCAAAAAAACCCATTATCCATTTGAGTATAGCAATAGAAGCCATGGGAAAACAGTATCCTGCAGTCAGCCTGAACATACTAACATCACTGAGAGTTGCTCATGCAAAATAAAGGCCAGAACTGCGTGTTATATGCTATATATTGACAGTCTTACTGAAATAAAACTGCAATATTCCCCCAGGTTGTTCTTTAGAATTTCTAGTTACCTTTTTCTTTTTAACAAATGTAACAGAAAAATGAAATATGTGAACTATATTTTGCTTTCTATGGATATGAGGTCACTTATTTAATTTTCTGTGTACTAATACACTTTTTTAGGTTCCATTAGTTAAACCTCAGAGTACTGTGGTTACATGAGGGAGATACAGAAAAAGAATAGGAGACAACATAAGAAGGACATGGAGCTGTTAGAGTGAGTCCAGATGAGGGCCACAAAGATGATCAGGGGGCTGGAGCACCACTCTCATGAAGAGAAGCTGAGAGAGTTGGGGTTGTTCAGCCTGGAGAAGAGAAGGATCCAGGGAGACCTTAGAGCAGCCTTCCAGTACCTGAAGGGACTACAGGAAAGCTGGAGAGGGACTTCTTACAAAAGCTTGTAGTGATAGGACAAGGGAGAATGGTTTTAAGCTGGAAGAGGGTAGATTTATATTGGCTATTAGGAAGAAATTCTTTACTGTGAGGGTGGTGAGACACAGGAACAGGTTGCTTAAAGTAGTTGTGGCTGCTCCTCCCTGGCAGTGTTCAAGGCCAGGTTGGGTGGGGCTTTGAGCTTTGGGTCTAATGGGAGGTGTCCCTGCCCATGGTGGGGGGGTTGAAACTAGGTGATCTTTAAGGTCCCTTCCAAACCAAATCATTCTGTGATTCTATGAAAGAAAGACTTGCAGTTTCAGGTCACGATAAACTTCAGTAAAGGATATGTTTGGAAAGAAGTACAGATGTAGTGTCAGAAGAAATATCCAAATATTCAAAATAGTTATGAAAAGCAAATTTGAACCATTTTTTACCATTGCTGGTACTGACCCACAACTTATCAAGCTGGTGGTTTCGTGGCACATATTGAAATTTCCATGAGCTTCGAATTTTACTACCTGATTAGCAAATCTTCACACATCTTTTCCTTTTTTTTTCTTTTTAGGTAGATGGATTTCTGCAAAAGCATATTAATTTTGATATGGAATACATTTCTGCAAGTATTGTTAAAGATTATCATCTCCATGACCCAGAGTTCAACTCAAAATTTGTGCAAGCAAAATTTCAGTTACTGCTGCACACAGTGCTTGGGTTGTTAACATCATCAAAGTCCAGGAGGTAGGCGTTGAACTGGTTCAAATTTCTTCACCTTAAAATTTTAAAATTTTGCTTCTTTCAGCTCTTCTTTTGTTAACACCAAAAATTGACTTCATGCTTATAGCCATTAAGGCTATTAAGGCATTAAGGCTGAACAAAGGAAAAACTTCTTTACTGTGAGAGTGACAGAGCACTGGAACAGGCTGCCCAGAGAGGTTGTGGAGTTTCCTTCTCTGGAGACATTCAAAACTTGACTGGATGCATTCCTGTGTGACCTGCTCTAGGTTGTCCTGCTCTGGCAGAGGAGTTGGACTACATGATCTTTCGAGGTCCCTTCCAACTCCTAACATTCTGTGATTAAAAGGTACTAGAGAAAAAATGTTTTGAATGTCATAAATTATTTTTATACTGTGAGAATGGGTTGTGTATCACACCTATGCTTCATTTGGAGGGTTCTGACCTTCCAAAAATAGCTCAGCAGAATAGTCTCTGCATGGGGACCCGGAAGATCTGAATTTAATCCTGGTTCTTTCACTGACCTGCAGGGTGAACTTGGGTAATCTCTGTGTCATTTTCCTGCTTGCTAAAATGAAAATAATACTACTTATGGCCTTTGCAAAGCACTTTCAGAGCAGAGTTTATGAATCGATAACATCTTCTCCTTAAGTATGTGAAATAGCAGAGGAAACTCTTCCCACTTGCATTAGTGCACTTTTAGCATTTAGAAATGTGAAATTATAAAGATTATTGCACGGGAAGGAGAAGCTCAGAAGTGTTCCCTTAATCGATAAGTTGCCAGCTGGAATGCAAAGGAAAACAGCACCAGGGTAATGTACCATTTAGTGTAACAAGGAAAGAATAAAATATATGTTTTCAATGTGAGTATGTCAGCTACCAGTGCAGTCACACTGCGTTATATTGCTGGCTTGCTTGCTTGTGCTGCAGTAGAATGGTATAAAACATATAAACAGTATGAAATCCCTACGTTAGTTTTCAAGACTTTCAGTTTTCCTGGAGAGATCTGTCAGTTTAGACAGAAGAAGAAGGCTAGACTGAAGCACTTTGGCCATGCGTGTGTGCCTTGTTCTGTGTGTGGGGACTCCCGCCCCTTCCCCTGGGATGCTGCTGTTTATCTCCCCCAGCAGATAACAAGCACAATTTGTCTTGGCACAGGGCAGTTTACAAGGGTGGCAGCGGGCACGATTTTTCACTTGTGTCCATGGGCCTGCTGACCTACAGCAGAGCCTTTTTGCGGTCCATGCAGATGGGTGAATTGTGTTTGAGTGGTGTTCATTGCTTTTATACTGTCTCTTAGGATTTTATAACAGGCACTGCTCAGGCCCGGTGTCATCTACTGTACAGCTTAGGTGAGCCCTGGCAGGAGTTTAAGTATTTTAAGCCATCTGTTTAATTGCATTAAAAATACACTGATGAGGTTGCACTGTTTGAGTGATCTTCAGGAAACTATTAAGCTAAAGCAATTCCCTTCTGGCAATGTTTAACTAATTTGCAACATTTAACTAATTCACAATATTCTGTGTATTACAGCTGGTCTTTATACCGTTTGTTAGTCTTACCTGCAGCAGAGTACTACTGGCTGCTACTGAGCCCACAGGCTCCTCCTGTACTACTTCTTCCTTCCACTGCCTCACTATTGCCTGCCAAGCTCTTCATTGAAGTGGAGACTTTGAGAATGGTGCATGAGAGAAGGAGATGGGCAGTGAAATCCAGCCCTCTTCCTTCCCAGTCTGCATGGAGCTTTGTCCCTGGGTGAGGAGGAAGGCTTGTGCCAGTGAGTGCCCGTGCACTCTAGCTCTATTCCCAGCATAAATCAGCCAAAGGACCAAAGTCTCTTCTACCAGGGGAGAACGGTGAGATGTTTTCCTGTGAATCTGGCTGGAGCAATGTAACGAATTTTCAGTTCCAGCTGTCTCTTATAGCTCCTCAGCTGGGAGTATCTGCTTGCCACTGGCTAGACCCTGTAACAGAGCACAAACATTTCCATGTGCTTTCTCAGTGGTGGCATTAGCTAACCCAGCTGTGTTGCAGGGTGGCTCTTCTCAGATAAACAGAAGTAGCTTCCAGGCCCAGATGCCTCAGGAGCCGTTCAGGGGGCACTGGGTGAAGGAGGACATGTCTGTTGGGAGTGGTCTGACGTGGCCACCTGGAGGACCTTCCTGGAGGGCTACTATGGAGGCACAGGGCATGGCCCGGCAGCTGCCCATCCCACCTCCTCCAAAATGGGGAGGTTGCAACTGCCTGCAGCTTGGTGCTTCGCAGGCATAGAAGGCACGCATGGCTCAATCACCCCCGTGCCTCTCTGCCAGGAAAAAGGCACTGGAAACTCAGGAGAGAAAGGCTCCTAAAGATACAGGTAAGAATTGTATACTAGTGGCCTTGTTTTGATTTTCATTAAGCATAAATTAAAGTCAATCTTTTAATAGGCATTGGAGTCAACCCATCATGAAGATTGTTTGAATATTCCATCCCTGCCAAATGCACCAGAGTCAATGGGTAGTTTGTGCTGAGATTAAGCCCCACCCTTTCTATTCAGAAATCCCCCTTACTGTTTAATTAAACCGCCTAAATGTCTCCCAAAAAACACTGTGTAAGTATCTAATAATATGGATTACAAATATTGGGATAGTGTGAGCTAATACTATTATATTATCTCAGCATAAACTAAGATTGTAATGTTTATCCATTTTGCTTGATATATATGCAAAAAGGAAAATTTGCTGTTGGGTGTGGTACAATGTTTATGATTAAATGCTTTATTCATACTTGTATGTCAATCTATTAGTGTGCTGTTAATTCAAATGTTACTATGATGTATTTTATCGCCATTAGCACATTTATCACAGGTAGATGTGAAACTTAGCCAAAGGTGTACATTCTCATTAATGATGAGCAGCCTATTCATCTTACGAGAGTGTAATTAATGTTAGTTACAATACTTAATTTTTCACTGTTTGTCATGGTGCATATTTAGCATTTCTTCTGTCCTTTATCAATCTGCTCTCCTATCATATGAGCACATCAAAAAGATATATGTAAGTATGTGACCTGTTTTGATGCCTAATTTTTATACTCCAAGAGCTGGAGTATTTTTATTCTTACACCATAGCCAGCACTTAGTTATAAAACAGACTGCACAGTGTTGTCCACTGCTTTGGGTTCTGGGTTAGGTTTTTTTTTTGCATTAATAATGTAAGAACCAGATAATGAAGTAAAGTAGGGCACACAATGGAGACACTGGTGGTCACTTGCTGTAGTATTGTGCTGTGCTTTTGGGAGGTTTTAATGGTCCCAGTTGTTCTCCTGGATTTTCAATTACATTTTTTTTTTACTATTAAGTATTTTAGTGCTAGTAAACATGTTGCGTGAGTAATACAGCTCTGAAAACAGCACAAGCATGGTGTATCTGAAAAGTGTAGGTTATTAGGTAAATATGTGTTACAACAGCTTATTGTTATATACTGTGGAGCATTGCTTTGTCAATAACGTTACCAACAGTGTTGCCAAACTAAAGTCCCTTGTTCAGTGGTGCAAGAGTGGAAGGAGTTATGACTAATATATCACACAGCGGGTGAGAAACAAGCTGTGCGGAGGTGGGTAAAAGGGAGTGAGCACTGAACACATCCTTGGATTTGCTTTCCAGTATGCCAGTAAGTCGAGCTGAACTGTGGGTATCGAAGCAGTTTTACATCATCCAAAGTTTCGATTAAGCTGGACTGAAAGAGAACTGATCCTTCTGCTAATACTTGGTAAATAAAATTCCTTAGGAAAAATATTTGAGCTGGGTCAACAAATGCTTCAGGTGTATGGTCCTGAGGATGCAGAATGGATTTGGGATGTATTTTCTCAAAATTTTAAGGAACTCTCTCTGAGAAAAAGCATACCAATTCCTATTCATTAGCCTCTTAATTGTCAGACTTTACATTTCTAAGGCATTTTGACAATAATCAAGGTTAAATGAATTAGTTGTTACTTTCTGTGAGATGACCTCTTTTGTAACCACAGTTTGAATTCTACTGCAGCCTGTTGTTCATGCCAGACATGAAGCTGATCACATCTCCACCATAATGAAACGGGTCTTAAACTTTCAAGCCAACAAGGGCTTGCCATTGCTTCAGAACAACCTGAAGCTACCAGAAAATCCTTAAAATAGTTTATTTGTATGCCTTGGATTAATCATAATTTCCTTTTGACTCACCACAAGTGAAGTATAAGGCAACCAAACATAGGGATTTAACGTATTTCAGTATGAAAATTCAGTTTGGACACAATTACAAGTAGGTGTAGTTGTAGATCAGTAGCAAACTAAGAATAAAAATACCAAGCTTGGTTTAGGCATTTTAAATAAAATGGTAGTTGAAAGTGCTCCATACAGATTGAAGTACAATAATAACCTGTAATGTGAACAGAACTGAGTAATTTTTTTCCCATGGTACCAAAGCAATGCTCCACGAGTTATATTTCTATGACTGCACTGAAATATTTTTATTAAAAAAACTTACTTCCTTTGAATTTTCTATGGCAAAAAGACGAACAAATTTTCCCCCCACCCATCCTTCAGCTCTTAGTCATTTGAATAGAAGGAATTGTTAAAACAAAACTATTATAAAACAGTGACCTTGAGCTTACATCTATTCTAACTGATAGAGAATAAATAAAAAGAAACTACAAAGTTACCTTTAACCTTCGTGGCATTACAAAGCTGGTTATAAAAACAAGCTGTAGAACATGCCAAAAATGTGAGCATTTGGCTCCATTTTGATTTGACCATTTTGCTTTCAAAAGGAATTTATAAAAACACCCAGGAACAATGAACATTTGAACTCAAAATGATCCAGGTTTATTTTTACTCCAAAAGAAGAAGTCTCAATAGAGATATTGATTTTCTAGCATTCATCCAATACTGCACAGAAAATGGACCTGACCTTGCAATCCCTAGCGGAGACAAGGAAGCAGTCATTACAGTTGTGGGTTCCCATTGATTTTTAGTGGGATTACTTGCATAAGTAAGGGTTTTCAGGGTAAGACCTGGTGCCCCATTAGCAGGAAGACCAAGCATACACGGATGTCGGTTCCACTTCAGTTCAGAAGGGTGTGGTTTACCTTCCTGTTATACATTCATCCTATGGCTTTGTTCTACATATTTTTCATTTTCTGGCCAACAGAGCTGCGACGTTATGTGAAGAGCACTGGTGTTCCTTCCATCCTGGGCAGTTTTTTCACTGTATCTTCTAATGTAATTCTAAGCTCAGAGTTGATGCCTGGTCCTACAGTTCTTTCTTCCTTAGTTTTGGTTTGCTATGACGAAAAAAAGGTACTTTGGGGTAGGCACTATCTCTCACTGTATTTTTTAATTAATGAATGCATTTTGGAAGTCTCCAAGGACAAATGAGAAGGAGCCATTGCTGTACTTTGCAAAGTAAACACAGAGTAGTAGCCAGAAAGCTAAAGCCTATAAGCCCTTTCCCAAACAGAGTTTCTCCTTAACCCTGGGGAAGTTTCTTGTGCCCCATGACTCCTGTAGGAATGCTACTACAGAACTTCACTGACTCGGATGGATAGAAACCTCCTAATTGTCACTCTAAATATATTCACAGCCATTTTATACACATTTGTTCTTGTGACAACCTTGTCCTTTATCTCAAATAGCTCTCTTCCTTCTTCAGTATTTACTCACTGATGTGGCTATGGTAGAGTCACATCTCCTATCTGCCTTCATTTTGTTTCATTAGATGTGAGGAATATGGAGGAGAGGTGTGCAAGAAACAGGGTGACTACATGTTTGTACAGTGCCTTGCACAATTGCCCAGTCATGGTTCAGGGCTTCATAGGCTGACTTTGTTTCAGCAGTGAATAATAATGACCCTCCAGAGTATGTTGCCTGCTTTATTCTGGATGGACACCATTAATTCATTCCATTTTCATTGAGTTGCAAAGATATTTAGTACAAGAATACTAGCAATTGATTCTTTTTGCCAGTGGTATTTTCAAAGAGATGGAGAAATGAAATGTACAATATATTTCAGTTTGCAATGATCATTCTGATGTTCCATTTGCAATGGAAATGAGCATATAACATATTCATGTGTACAGATAAGGAAAATGACAAACATTAACAACCCTTGTTCTATTCATTTGTAATATTCAGTAAAAAAAAATTCCTTCCATTCCATAGTTTTTAGTTTTCTTTCAGTAGCACAATGCCAAACAAAAAAATAGGAATTAATGATAAAATATGCTTAATTACTTTCTAAGTAAGTTTCCTGAAAATGACTATAATCTAAAACACAAATTCTTTGTAAATCTATCTAATGAAAGTATGTAATTCTGTGCCAATTTTATTTAATTTTTTATATTGCTTTATATATGTATCAAATATATATTATGAAATCAAATAAGCCAGAGAGTGTGTGTGTGTACACACTTACATTCTGTGGCCAAGCAGTCTTTGATGTACAACTCTCAGCCTGTTTAAGCGGGCTGCAGTGTTTGCCTTATCAGTGTCAGTCAGTTTCTGCACAATTTAATCTGCCACTAAAAAGAAGTTTTTTGCTCTTACAGATATAAAACAGCATGTCAAGGATAAATCAGTGCAGCTTGCCTTCCTTAAAATTTTAGACACAACCTGAAACTGCAGCTCTTTTCTTCTCTCTTCTCAATGGGATGTGAACCTAACAATCACAATTTTAAGATGGGAAAATTATTTTGAGCAGAAATAAATTGTTCTGCCAGTATTGTTTCATGGGATAACATTAAGACACATTTGGCCTGGGGTTCACAGCTTATGATATCTGGTTTTGGAGAACTGGAGTAAGAGTAAGAACATGCAGAGAAAGAAGAATAGAAATTAAATACAAGTTCTAGATGGTCCAAGTGAGTTGAAGCGGTTCAGCAATAGACATCCCAGAAACCTGCAAAGAGGCTTATTCTCCAACTACCTTCCCTGGTGTGCTGCTGTCTCCTGCCAGAGCCCCTGAGGAATTATTCTCTGTGAGTGTGAAGATTCTCTTTTTTCCTCTTTTGTTGAGGTATCTAAAGATAGTGGGCTTTAACTTACAGCTTATATTTGCTGAACAAAAAAGGAAAAAATATCTGTGTTTTTCTCCACAGCTGCCAGGCAAAAAAAGTCCATTATTTGCAGCTGATAGGGGAGCAGGAGAGAGGAGGGGTCTTTTGTCTGCTGCTGCTTCCCTGGGGCCTGGAGCGGAGGCTGCTGCTGCCTGGGAAGGGAAGGCTGGAGCAGCCACCACTGCTTACTGCACCGTAGTTTTCCCAGGGAGGCTCGCAGGCGAGGCACAGTCCTCTGCGTGACATTCGTACTTCACATGCTGCGAGACAGATATCTAAACTCTGGACACTGGGAAAGGCACACACAGTTAAGAGAAAATGAGCTGCCCCTCAGAAATGTGAAGCTGAGGTTGGCCTGCCCACAGCCCTTCTGCCTGCAGAAGCACCAGGGCAGCTGCTGGCAGCCGCCAGATCTCTGCAAATGTGGCCACTGTACGGCAATGCCACAGGTGTAACATCCTTATGATAAGACACTCCCCGTTGTGACCCTGAACAAGTTAATCACATCACCCATCTAGAAGGTTCACACTACCACAATATAATTTATGTGGGCCCTCAAGGATAGATGGGAGACATCACATATTGATCACAAGGAATCGCTGCCAGTCAGTCTTTCTGTTGGTTTCCATCCCTGTGATGTGTTTTAAAAAAATATTGTAAGATTCAAAATTATACCCATAAAACCTCCAAGTAGAAAATTACTGTGTGCATTTATCTTTAATAACAACCTTGTGCATATTTATAGTACTAGTTTAGTAGAATGTGTTATACTAGTTTATTTCCCAGTCTGTTTTAAATGATATTATTCATTAGTAGTCATGAAGCGGTATGACATATTTTTTATGTTGCTTGTTTGTAACAAAGGTTCTTAATACCTTTTCATAATGAAAGGGGATAAATGCTCACATGGAATATGTGAAATTGTGCTTGTAAGAGCACGGAGTGTTGTCTTAGGGTATTAAATTAACATTTGGTACTGCTCTGCTTTGTATGTATTTCTAGTAAACGTTTCAGCTACAAATCACTATAATACACCTGTATTCTGGTTCTTCAATTCATATAGCATTTAAATCCTGCCAATACTGTGTCTTATAAATATAAATATGCAATTTAATTTAATTCAAGCATGCAACATATAATTTTTCTTCTAATTAAAATACGATATTGCAATATGGTAGCTGCCTAGGGCAAACAGGACACATCACATTACCAAACCAAAGGGAATACAGAGACAGCTTTGAAGGCTGGCAGGAGGAAAGGGGCCAAGCCTCTGAGCCCACCACATAGGGCACCCATAGTGCCCTGCCTGGAGGACGGTGGGACCATGGGCCTGGTGGCTGTGGGAGTGCATACCCTGCGGTGCTGCGCTGCCCCGTTGGCCTTGTGTTCCTGGGCAAGAAAGCAGAAGCAGGACAACCACGGATAGTTTTACTGCTGCCTTGTCGAGTGCTGAAGTTGGCTGATGTGCAGCAGAACTCAAATAGTTCTGGGAAGGAGGAACTGCCCAACAGCAGCAACTCGAGGGATTCCTATCACGCGCTCTCAGAATTGAACAAAACAACACAAATAGACCTTCTGCATAATGACTCAAAAAACGGTTAATGGCCATCTTTAGTAACATAGCAACAGCCAAACCCTTGAAAAGAGGAAGTTTTCATTGAGAAAGCATTTCATTTTAAACATTAAAATTTGGTATAATGTAGAGTATGAAATAAGTTTTGAAAGGAAGCTGATGATGAAGAAGAAATGCAGTGGGCATTTATTAAATGGAGGAACCGCAAGATAATTAACTGGCATGCATAAAGATTCATGCTTTATACCAAAATTTTAATTTTGCACATAAATGTGCCTGATGTAGGCAGCATTTAATCACCTAGCTGACAGGAGTAACTACTTTCATTTAACCTTGACTGAAGATCATGAATTCTAACAGGTTTAATTGGATACATCATTTAACAGAATGAACAGAGCAAATTTTTCTCAATTCATAGGTTCTGATTGACATGCACCAGCAATAAGGCGTTGCACAATTAAAGCTGATCTGTATTCCTGGCCTGGGCAGCAATTGCCATAGTGATGTGACACTGTTTGATCACTGTGGCACTGAAACTATACTGAATTTCCCCTTGTTTTGAAAAGGGCAATGCTTTAAAAAAAGAGAGAGAGAGAGAAAGAGATTTTGGCACTTTAATTTTTTTTTTTATACATTAATCACATTTATATGCACAAACTGTAAGGGAAGGAACTTGTCTTGTTATCAGTAACTCAGGGGAAAGAAGGAAAAATGGTATCTTCTTTTATCCATTTAACACATTATTTACAGAAAGTCAAAAATGTGGAGAGTCAAATGAATTGTAACACATTAAGGGCCCGATTATTCTGGGCTTTCATTTGAATAGGGAGCAGTGTTGTGCGGCTCTGCTCTTCACCTGCAGTTTGGCATCTCTGTCCTTGCCCAAGCCCATTTCCCACCATAGATAACTTGTCAGCTGAGTAGTAGCACTGAGAAGGGGTGCCCATATTGCAAATGAGGTAGAAAAAGATGAGAGGGAAGACGTGGTACCCAACAGTGAGCCACATACCTTTCCCAGCACGCAATTGTTCGTATGACAAAACCATGAACAAAATTTGTGGAGGAGCTGGCAACTTCCAGTTCCCCACATGGTTCCTGTCCATCCACATGCCACCGCTTTCACTGCCTCTGGCACCTTCCAGAAGTCTTGGATTTGACCTGCATGAACTGGAATTGTTCTTCCATTGTTTAACCACATATATATATATCTACATGTATAAAAATATGTCTCTGTTGCACACTTACACTTTCACTTCAGATACTGTCTATTATTTTACTCTTTTACAGGAACATTTGCTGAACATTGAATGGTCTGAGGGCAGAGCGGTGCACAATGTGTTTCAGCCTGGCTCAGTAGAGCTAAAACTGCAGTAAAAAATCATTCCTGGTTCCTGAATGACCTGCTAAAAGCAGCTTCAAGCAAGTTTTGCTCCCAGCCAGGAATGCTGAGGCATCCATGCTCAGCACAGCAGGTAGTTTTCCCACTTTTTCTCTCTCCAACTGCTTAGGTTCAGTGCCTAAGTGCTGGTGCTTGATCTCACTTGCAGACCTATTTCTACCCATTTGTCAGTCATCATTTGTGTATAGGCAATGTATATACATATCAAGCAACAAGCTTTGTAGGAGTGTACTGCAGTGGGAGACAGAAATCTCTGGGAAAGCTGAAATCCTGTTGACCCAAGGACCTGTACTTTAAAGTCAGGACAACTAGATGTATTTAAAAAGCTGTTCTGGTTGTTTTAGGTGCCTCTAAAATTCAGTTATTTATAATACCTTTCTCTGCCTGAGGTATTTCCAGTATGATTCATTGTATAAAGCAAAGGTATTTGCAAGTATAATTTATCACTCACTAACATTTTTAATAGTTTCAGGTAAATGCTTGGGCCGCATCCGCAGCCTGTGCAGCCACATGACATGCCATGGGACCATAGCGGATGCTTGTCTTCATGCATGGTGAGTTCCCAGTCAGTGCCTGGATCTTCCCTGTGGAGGAAGGAGAGCCAGGATTTGGTTGGTATGCCTCACTCAGCCTTGCTTGACAGGGCACGTTCCTGGCATGGGCACATTCCTGGCACAGGCACTGCCTGCTGTCACCTTGCACGGAAGCACACGATGGCAGGAGGTAACATGCCCCTGCTCTGCTCACTTCTGTAAGGCTGGCGAGTGCTGCAAAACCTCAACTGGGTCCTTCTTTAAAGGGTGTCTCTGGGTCTCATTTAGAAATATTTACCCTGTAATTTACTACATTTCCAAACCTAAAATATTTATCTGTCCCATTACCCAGTTCCTTGTTTATGTCCTGTAACACACACAGGTACTGCCTCATGCTGTCCTTGAGGCAGGAAGCAGTAGGGCATGTTGAGGAGGTCATTCAGCATTACTCTTGGGAGATTCCCAGCAACGTCCCCCATCGTCCCTAAGGTGCACAGAGCTGATCAGCAGCACAGCTGGGGTAAAACACAGCCCTCTCCCGAGAGCCATGCTCAGCTCTGACTTTTCCTGGGGAATACCACTGAGTTCAGTTGAGATGCACAGACACCTATTTGCAGAGCCGAGGTTGCTGCTGGAGGGATCACGCCTCTTTAATGTGTTTCTCTGACTGCCCAAACAGCCTCGGGCTCCAGCCACTTGCTTTGTCCCCATGCGCCCAAGGACACCTCTTCCCTAGTGCCTCACTATGCTGGGGTCTTACAGCACCTTTCTGATCTTTCCCCTGTCAGTTCCCCAGCCAGTTTACCTTCTGCAGGCAGCATCATCTGGGTGCTTTGCCTGCGACTCTCCTGAGCTACATGTCGCTCTTGCCTTGTCCTCATGCTCACTCATCCATGATGAATTATCTTCCACTCCTCCCTCTGGGAATAACTAAGGCTTTGACCCAGCGGGACTGTTTGTGTGCTTAAATGCTTTGATGGACCAGACACTGAGCTGCTTGCTCCCATATCTAAGGGGGCTGGGGATTTCAGGCTGTATTTTCAGAAGTGGCTTGTGCACTGGGAAGCACAGTCTAACTGAAAGTCAGCGAAGGACACTAACTTGTGTATTTTCAAGTATTTTATCTATCATCTTTAAACCTTTCTGTTCTCTTTAGTTTCCAAACAGCCATCTTTGCAGAGTTTCTGATCTCCTATAGAGTATATGCAGCTGTGATAAGAAATATATTATATTGCACTTCATTTCAGAATCCTCTGGGAGAAGGTGAGATTCCTTTTTTACTGATATAAGATCAAGTTTGTAATTCCATTTTGAAGGCTGTTCTGAACAAGTGGGGGAAATCAGAAGACCAGCCACATTTTTCCCCAGGTTTTCACAAATCCACCATTGGAGCACGACCTAGACAAAATTCTGAGCATGATTAATGTTTACACCTTTCTTGCACTGTGTAATTTAACTTTCAGAAATATAAAACGGGACAGCAGAAATGTTTTTATGTGTTCTCACAATGTCCAAAGTTGTTTCTTACTGTTTTTATTTGAAGGAACTAGACAATCCTGGCTGCCTTAACCACTGCCTTTGAGAGAGCTACAGCTGAGAAAATCCACTGCCAGGAAGAAGTGAATAGAACTAACAAGGCTATTGAGCTGGCCAACAGATTAGTGAAAGGTCTGAGGTGAGGTCCTACAGGGCAGGCTAATGAAGCAGCCTACAGAAAGCACTTCTTTGTTATACACTACTGATCTGGCAATAACAGAGGCACTTAGCAAAGAACCTGATGAGCTGAAAAAATTATGTCATTATCATTCATTTTTTTCATAATAGAAACATGTTTTTGACCTTTGCATTTTCTTACATTTTGCCTCATTGTGATATATATTAACTGTAAGATTATCTGGTAACTAACCTATCTACGAACATTAAGAGAAGAGAAATAGTCAATTGTCGATATTGACAATGAAGGCAATTTATTAAAATGCAATGACTATATTTGTAACAATTAAACAACGCTAATGATACTGCCCCAGGTTGGGATACATAGAATATAATACAATTTGCACTACTTAGTTAAGCAATATGATAATTCTCTAATTATCTCTCTGAGCTTTGCAATGGGTATTTCAGCACAGAATAAATAATGGCAAAGCTGTGAATTATCAAAAATCCATATTATCTGTTGATCCAGGCTGGCTCAAGGGAATCCATACTCACTGATGGATTTTTTCATTTATCATTCATCTACTGATGAGGCTGCTTTTTATACACACACACACAAACACACTATTTACAATACTTTTTTTTATTGTAACATCCGTTTAGGAAATCTCTTGTGGTGCCTCACTGCCATTATAGGTTTTGTGCTCTTCTACCCAGCACTTTCAAGCTGAGTTTGATAACCAAACATGTAGTAACCAGCAAAAATAGAAGATCCATTTGTTATTAAAGAAAATTATATGGCTGAGTGTGGCCAGTGGAACTTAAAATATAAAACAGTGCTTAGAGTTATTTCCTGAATCAATAGAAAGGATTTATTGACTAGAGGGGAGGGAGGGCAGTGCAGAAGGCCCATTGTTTCTGTTTAAAGAAGCAAGATGAATGCATTTAAAATGTTAACATCCTGACTGAAAGTGTAATATATTTTAGTGATTAATAATGCCTGTAAAATTAAACTATGTAGCTAATACATAATAATAAAATAAATAACATAGCAGACTTCTTTAAAGTGTGACAATAAATGATTGTTCTAAGGTATCTGATAATAATATTTTCTTCCACCTAACATATCATACTGTTTGGTTCTACCATGTCCCTCCTGCTGGGGCTGACAAGTGCTGGAATAGCATACATATAGAGATGAAAGGCAAAGAGTGTGTATGTTGGGGGGGGAGGCATAATGAAAAATAATCTAAAGGAGGAAGCAGAGATGAAAGGAAAGAAGGAAAGTTGAGCCATGCACTAGATGAAGACAGTAAAATGAATTTTAATGGAAAGCTCTTCAGCTGGTACCTCCCAAAGCACCAGCTCCACGAAGAAGGTGGCCAGCTCGCCAGATTGGTGATGGGAAATTGAATTCATTCCTGTTGTTAGCCGTACCACACTCAGTCAAAGACAGTAATAAGCATATGACAGCTATTTGGTGACTTACAGGAAAAAAAATCCTTTTCCATCCAGTCTGTGGTAAACAATAGGTCACTGTTTACTATGAGTAAACAGGCTAATACTGACACTGCTGTACTGACATCCCTGCCTGTTTCTTTGCCTTCTTTTTTACTGACAAGACACTCTCTTATTTCCCTACTTGTATGGTTAAGTTATTGCTGTGAGGGGAATTACTCAAGAAATAGGAAAATAGAATTGTTCACAACATTTCTTATAGCAAATACATAAAAAATTTCTTTGTTAACTATTCTTTATAAATATACCTTTACCATGACAATAATAACAAATCACCAAACGTGTGTGTTTTCTTCTAATCCTTAGGGAGACTGTTGACCAAACAGCAGGAGAGCTAATAGTGTCTAGCCAGGATCCCAAGGGAAAAGCTTGCACCAAGTATCATGACAAATCTCTCATTGACTTCATGGCATAAAAGATCCTGCCCAAAAGTAGAAACTGTATTTTCCTGCCTTCTTCTCCGAGCCCTGGCACGCAAGGACTATTTTGGGTGGTTACATCAGTAGTTGTTACTCTGTACCAAGGAATTCTTTTCTTTTGACAGGTGCCAATTATGTTATGGACATCTGCCCTGGAGGCATTGAATCAAGCTGACAACTCATTTTATATCAATCAAACAACAACCATTTTCAATAATTTCCCGTCCAGCTGGGACTGAATTTGCACAAGTGATCTGTGTATTAGAGACATTACCAATCCACAGAGACATTCAGAACCGTGATTATGTTCTGTTTTCCCACAGAAACTCTTGCATCTGCACAGGAAAGCAACAACTTCTTCCACGATGCAAGAGGATGCTGACAACTCAATTTTGGTCTCTTACTGCCAAACTCAACTTGCAACAGCCAACTCATGTCAGAATAGAAGGAGATGTTTTTATGTCCAGGCTTGCCACATGCAAATCCTTTCTGTTGATCCTCTAATCGATGTGAGTCCACAAGGTAATACTGAAATACTCACTACCGTTCAGCCACAGCAATGGGCAGTTTTTGATAAACAGTAAATGAATGTTTCTTTAATCCTGTTTTCTAGATAGAAAACAAGAGCCGGGCTTAGCTGTATTAGGAACAAGAGAAAATGGAATGCAGAAATGTGTTCCAGATTACAATCTTTCATTCCAGTGATAGTTCATTTTCAAAGTGGTACTGGCATGAGCCAAAATCTCTGCCTGCTTTGCTTGAAAAGCAATAAGGTAAGTGAGGGCTTGCATATAATACCTTCTTCACAGCTCTGTATTTTTTAAAATACACAGTTAATCAGAAAAAATCTAGCAGCTATTCCATTCCCTTTTTGACCTGTTAAACCACAATGTTGCTTACATGAACTTCCTTCAAATACTTTATTTAATAGAACAGTATATTTGGAGGCAGTGAATTGGTAAAATGTTCTTCTAGAAAGGCCCGAAATGTGCCCCTTGCTAGTGTTTGAAGTACATTTGCTAGCTGACTGGAGCTAGAGGTGACAACTAACCCACAGACCTTGGGAATATGGTTAGCAAACCAGAACAGTAGGCAGGCTCACCTTCTTCTTGTATTCTGTTGAGTGCTATGCCCTGCTGTTTGCATAAGGGGACTGGCTTTTATTATTCTCTTCTCTTCCCACTACTGTGCACCAGGGCAGCACAAAGCAAGATTTAGTGCTTGGATATAGTATTTGCTTGCTGGCGATTGTTATAGTTAAGGCTGCACTGAGACTTCTGTCTTAACCTGCTGTTCTTCCATGCTCATAATATTCTTTTTTAAAAAAAAAATCCTTTCATCTGAAATTTTTCATGCTTCTTATCAGCTGAAATATGATTTTTTTTACTTTTTTTTTTTTGCAAGTCTGAATAAAATGCATGCATTCATATTTGAATTATGTAAGGAAGGGGATGTGGGGAGAAAGGTCTTTTTTTTTTTTTTGCACATTCAGAATTCACAAAAAACGCGGCATATTACAAGCTGAAACTTTCCAGGTGGCTAGTTTTGACTGAAGGATAGTCTTCATGCTAATTACAAAGAGAAAATGACTGAAAGAAAAATGAAAGAGAAAAATTAAAAATTACACATATTGTGATTAACTCATTTGTTTCGTAGGTGTGTCATACAAAAGTTCCATTGTGAGCCACTTAGAGCAAGTTTGAAGTAACAATTTCATTTAAGTTATGATGAACTACTATAATTGCATAATATCAATGTTTTATACTGCAATTTCACTAAGAATCTCTACAAAAGCTGCATAAGCTTTTACTTATGCAAATGTGGAAGCTCACAGTAAAATCAGTGCAGAATCTTACGAATCATTAACTTTGGCCAGAAAGCCAGTCTGGGGAAGGGGAAAATGGCGTGTAGTGGCACTTACTGCCTCTGTGTCCCAGGTCTCTCTCAATGACAGGCTGTTACAGAAAATAACTCAAGAGTTTTTGCAGTTTGTTCCAACTTACTACACTGACTATCAGGGACACCAAACCACTAAAGCTTTGGTATTCTCTTGTCCCAGTCTGAGTCAGGACAGAACCAATTTTCTTTTAGAAATTTTACTTTTCAGTTAAGTCTCTTCTAAGTAACTGCACTTGCTGAAATTAACAGCCCATTTTTCATTCAGTGTCTGCTTCTAGGACTCATAACGCTTGATGTTCATAGTCACTGTTGGAGAATGGTGTGCAGAACCAGGGCCACTGTTTGGTTTTGCTAAATGCTCTGGAAGCAAAAGGGACCAAAGGGATCACACCTGCAACCCTCCTAGAGGGAGAAGCGGACCAGACAGGTGACCAAAATTGGCCAAATGAAGTATTCCACCCTGTACGTGCCATACTTGGTTAAAATCTGAGGGATCACGAGGGTCAAGTTCTCTTCATCCATGGCCGGTGTCCTGGGAGGACTCTGCCCGTTCATCTGCCTTGGATCCCGATCCATGCATTCCTGACTCCGCGTGTCCCTGCATCCAGCTTCCTTCTGCCACT
This sequence comes from Aegotheles bennettii, assembly GCA_013398125.1. NCBI lineage: Eukaryota > Metazoa > Chordata > Aves > Caprimulgiformes > Aegothelidae > Aegotheles > Aegotheles bennettii. The sequence goes on along the minus strand of VZRW01013719.1, from coordinate 289,531 downwards.
GACTCCTGGAGCCCCATCCAGGACTTTCCCAGGGCCACCCTGCAGCCTCGGGGGTGACCCCAAGTGTTACTAGACGGGGGGGAGGTGCGATATTGGTTTTGTATATATTTGTATATATGTCATTGTTTTCTTTTTCATCATTACTGTTTCATTAAAGCTGCGTAGTTTAGTTTCCAGCCCATAAGTATCTCTCCCTTATTCTCTTTCCTTTCCCTTTCTGGGAAAGGAGAGGGGTAATAGCCATTTAATTGCCAGCCCAGCGTTAAACCCTGACGTCTCTTTTCCTTGCTATATTTCTGTATATTAGTGGACATTATCTGATCAGCACTGTGTGCCTCTCCACCGTACCAAAGAATTGCTTCAGTGGACGGTACTTGGGCAGCAGAAGCTAGGAGTGTTAGAAGAGTCTCCCATCACCACACGGAAAAAAGGTGCTGTGATGTAACCTTCTGTGTTCTCATAAAACACCTGGGAATAAAATGCAAGCACGTAAATAAAGCAATATAACTATTACTTTAAACATCTGAAAGCATAACTGGCAAGGGTTTCCACAGTAATTGCTGACCTTGCTCCACATGGAGCAAAGATGAGTTCAAAAATTCCCCAGCACTAAGTTTCCAGTAACCTCTTGGAGGCAAATTCAGTGCAGAAATCCTCATGTGAACTGAGGAGAAATTGTATGTTTTTCCCACTGATGATGCTTATTCTTACAAAAAAATGGGTGAATGCTGAGACATAACAGCTTTTGTAGCTAGGAATTTAAAACTTGACTTTTATTATTCCAGGTACCCACTCCAGGAACAGAAGGTCTTGATCCGGTCACTGTGTGGCTGGATTATGCAATGATTGCCAAATGGAAAATTGACAGTAGTCAAAAAAAAGCCAAAAAGCCCCCAGTTTTACATATATAGTCATCACTGGCGTATACTGATCAACCCTCAGCTCCAGGGGATCAAATGGATAAAAGTTAAACCCAGATTGAAAGTTATCTACTGGAGTCAAAAAAGGGATAGAGCCAGTTGGCAGGTACAAGTACTACTGAGAGTAAAAACATCTGCTGAGCTATCAAGGAAACGTAGCAACTACTTTTTTTTTAACTCCTCGTGTTCCACAAGGCGTTTTCTTAATGCCCCAGGAACCACAACCACTCTGCTAAAGCATTGTTGTACTTTAAGCTCATGGAAGTATGATGAATGGCATACAGTACACCGGCTTACGCCAGCTGGCATGATTTTCACAGGTGCATGTTATACAGAAGTATTTCTTGCTGGAGGTCCTGGTTTTTGTAGACAACTTGGGAGAAATGATACATCTTTTATTAGACCCAGTATGTTCAAGTTGTTTATGTTCAAAGTAATTTTAATAGTCTGTTATTTTCTCTATCAGCTATCTCTCTCACTATGATCTGCAAGTATTCCAAGTACCTTCCCCTGAAAGCTGTCTTCCCAGACCCAAGGACTACTGTGCCCTGGACATGTTGACTCTAGCTGGATTTTTACTTGTCTATTTGACCCTTTCTAACCTTATTTACAGCCTTGCATGCACTATAGTTATATGATTGCAATCCAAGCACTCCTTTCTATCCAACAGAACAGTCCCCCCCAACACACCACCATCTTGATGTGTAATCACCCAGGAGACAAAATCATTCACTTAGAATAAAAATAATTCTTCTACCGTTTGCTCCTTGCCTCCATTATGCCCTTTCTCTCTGATTTATTACACTATATTCCTTATGAAAATATTTTGACATCCATCCCCTCCATACAAGACTTGTACCCACCCTTTGAGGGAGTGTTTTGAGCAGAGTAAGGCCAGGATGAGCAGGTATCTCATATACTCACTCACCCTTTTATTCCAGTGTCATTTCCCCCACCTCCTCATTATATTCCTGAGCCCTTCCCCTCCTTCTAGTTTAGCTGTTCCTACTGCCCCTCCTACAGCTACCAGGCATCCTTCCTTCCCTCCCCTGCCCCTCTAGTAAATGACAGAAAATATTTCCTCACAGCCTCTGCTACTCAGGGTTGTCTCAGTATATTGGGATCCTGAGCTCCAGCCTATTATGTTGCCTGCCTCGTCTAAGCTCTCTAAATCACTTGACTCCAAGAAGGTTGCCACAGGACAGCACTTACCTACAGTGCAGGCTGGAAAGAAAGTGCTGTTAATGCACTGAATTCCTTCGGCTCCAATCTTTGCTGCTTAAGTTAGACTGCAAGAAAGTATTTATCAAGCCAGAGCACTGAAATTATTACTATTTAAGCTTAGTCAAAATTACTGTGAAATTCCTTAATTAAAAAGTTCAAGCTGAGAAGAAAAACACATTTTAAAATTCAGCCATCACAGTGCCCCACTCAGTACTGTACCTTCCACCTCTTCTATATTGCTACCATCATTTTCTCATGTTCCCTCACATGTTGCCTGTTGGCTTTGCTTGTGTGACAAGTGTCATCATCCCCCCCCACCCTCCAAGTGCCACCCCCATACTGCACTGACAATCAGAAAGCTCTATCTGCTGCCATTGACACAAAATCTCCCAGTGGAGCATAAGCATCGAGCTGAGCTTTCACTACAGTTCAAGGTCCTACACGTACTTGTTACTTTTTGTTGGCTTTTCGGTAACTTCAGCAGCAAATGGCTTCCCTGCCTGACTGCCAGAATATGAGTGTTAACAACAGTAAATCAAACAGCAACTTCACCAGAGCACAGTGCAGCCTTTAAACACCTCCACATGCAGGTAGCACGACACAACCGTGTTCATGTAATACACTGCAGGTATGACCTGAACTTGGGAACGTTTTCAAATGTGATGCCTTGGGTGCCATCCTGGTATTTCTGCTCAACAGCCAGCTCCACCAGCTGGGGATTAGCACCCCAGAATTCTTCGGTAAAGGAGGCTGACATGGCCTGTATATGGCTCCTTCCAGAAATAACCATAGGAAACTGTTGGTCATAAATCTGGATGTTCAATGTGCATTTATAAGGGTTGACTAGCTAGCTTTTCTATTTTAAACCTTCCTATGATGTACAGAATACAATTCACAATTTTATTTCTTTTTTCTGTTTCTAGTAATTGAAGATTAAATTAATAAAATCTATGCTTGCAATGAAGTTTTAGGAAAATTGAATAGCTGAAAAAGATATATGTTTGATTTATAGATTTGCAAACTTATCACTTCAGCTTGAACTCATAAAGCAGAAAAATTACTTTAAAACTAAGTTGACAGTGCTTTACGGATACTTTTTTTTGGCTTCTGACAGTAATTTCCTTTGGGATATTCTTCTGGCTGAGAAGCTGTAGACAAGTCTCACAGCAGCAGAAATACAAATAAGACAAACAACTAAAAGAATTATATCAGCTACAAAATTATAATTTCATGTAAATTTGGCTCTTTTGAGACTAAACCAAATATGTTTATATTTAGAATTGTATTTCTTTCATAATCTGTATTTTTTCAACTCACTTATCCTTGGTGAATGTATTCATGTGTATGTGTCTACTCTCCAAGAACCCCTGTGTCTCCATCATGAGAAAACTTTTTACATCATCATAAAACTCTTTAATTTATTTAAAGTAAAAGCTGCAAGAGGAGAATTTTGGTATTCTGGTTTACATACCATCTAAATGGTACCAGCTTCTCTGGTACATTTTTTCACAACTTCTTACAGTGCTAACTTATTAAAAATTGTATCATCACTATATACATTATCAACTGGAGCCCAGAACTACATGGAGCTGTTTGCATCTGTTGGACCATTTACACAAGAGACCAGCTAAAACACAAGCACCACCAATGGAAGGCTTAGGGAGCAGGATGCATCACTCAGACACTCGTTCCTAGCTTGGAGTGGCCACAGTTGACTGCAGTAACTGCTGGCCACAGGATGTGCACGTCTCCATGTGAAAGTCAGGGATACTGAAAAGTTAATAAAAGCATTTTTCAGCTCTGCAATTGCTTTGCAGGGAGTATGATATTCCTTTCTGCTACGGTGATGCACATGATTATGTATGTTATGCAAGCAGTTACTGAACATGCAAGCCAGGAAGTGGATGTTAAAAGTCATTGCATTATTAAACAAGGAATCATATATAATTTAATTAAGAGATAAATATAACCTAATAAGTAAGCAAATGTTGTCAGGTGATATCAGTTGTACTTGCATATCTTTTCCATCATTAGAGTGCTTAAAAACTCTTCTCATTTACGCACAGTGTGTCTCTGAAATAGGAAAACAAGGCTTTGTTCAGTTGGTGAATGAAGCAGAGTTCAAAGGACTTGATCAAAGAGTACCAGCAAGTCAGTAAACTCAAAATGTATGTTATAAAAAAAAAATCATTAAGGACGTGTCTTGCAAGGGCTGTGTTTTTGCAGCTAGATTGCAGGAATTTAATGGGCATAGAGTTGAAAATTATGACCCATCTGGATGACTTTTCTAACTCCAGGCTTGCCCTGCAGTGTGCGTAAAGGATGTGGAAATGTCTTGGAGCTTTGTGTACTTATCATGCCTGAGCTGTCCTAACGACTGAAAGTAAGATGTTTCAGAAGAAACAAGTTAATGATGATCCAGACATTAATAGTGTGTGCTTGCCTTGTGATGGTATTATCATCACACAGTCTTTAGACAACCTCAGACTTGCACAAAAATCAGTGTTTGCTTTCCCATTATAAAATTTCTTACTTTAATAAATGTAAAGATTGAAAAGAAACTATTTCAGAGACAAGACTGTACAATATTTAGAAGAAGGAAGCAAGCATTTTGTTGAAATCATTTTTGGGAAAATAAAAGCTTTTGAAAAAAACGGCAGAGTTCTCCTTTATGATAGGGTTGGGCTTAAAGGAACTGCTACCAAATTCCACAATAGCTGCATTTGAAAGGTAAGCTGTGGGAACTCACAAAATCCCAGGCAAGGAGATTCCTCTCACTTTAGAAAACTATGCATTTTAGATATATTTTTCCATATTGCTGTACTTGGTGCTGTCACTTACATGGGTAGCAGTAGCAATCCTACTGCTCACTTTGAACTGAACCACACAAGATAGACACAGAAAATCACCCCTTGATTTCTGAAGTTAAATTGCATCTGCAAACTGTGTCAAGTTCCACTTAGAGTAAGGTCTGGTGTCTAGTGCATTTCTGCCATTGGCTATTCTTTCTTAAATTTTCTGTTTCTTCAGGAAAGACATGTGCATCCCAGGTGTTAATGAAAGAAGGGGACAATCCTGAAATGCTTAGTCACTTTCATATTGTGATTTTTACTGATGCCGTGAAGGAGTGATAGAATCCTTTAGTTAACATAATTCAAAAGAGAAGGGGGAGGAGAAGGTGGAGAAAGATTATATAAAATGGATTTATATTGCTTTTATGACTGAATTGTTTTAAGTATAATGTCACGCTCTTAGTGTGGGGAATTCTGCATGTGTCATGAGTCTACAGATGTTCTTGCATACTACACGCAGCTGCACTATTTATCATGGGCAAATTTAATAGCAAGCCACTTGCTATGGGTTCCCTCCATTCTTAATCAACAAAAACCACTGAAGGGGGTGGCGGGAACCACTGCCTGATAGCTTGCTTGCTTCCCTTCTTTATACAGCCTTTTAAAACACTTAAAAAACAGATTTTGGAAACACCACCTTTTCTACTAAATTCTGTGACACCTGCAATTGCAGCTCCATTACCTTTGCTAGAATGATTTGTCAACTATGTTCTTTCTAACATTTATAATGCTAATTAAACAATGTTAAGTACCTGAAGAGGTCGTATCCCTAATGGCAGGGGGGATTCTTTAAGAGGCTGATCCTTCAAAAGGGAGAATACTTTCTGCTAAGTCCTGAGAGTCCTCTGTCCTCATTGACTGCAGAGGAAACTCAGGAGCATTCTGTACCTGGATATTGCAGAACCAAATGATGTCAGAAATTTTGCAGAGGCAAACTCAGAAGAGCTCTGCTACTCTCCTAATTTTCAAATCCTGGATCTTCTTCAGAAGTATTCTCCTTACTAAACCTTGTTGGCCCAAGGCCAGTTTGTCATTCAGCTCTTGAGAGGGGACCATACCCTTGGGTTCCAGCTTCTTGCAGATGTATCCAGGAAGCAGAACATGATTTTACAAAATAAAATAAATAAATAAATAAATTTTTTTCTCTTGAAAAGCCTGTAATATGCTGAAACATGAGTTTTCTGGTTAGTGGCAAGAGAAGTAACTGAAGAACTGGCAGTGCAAGAAGAAATTTGGACTTCAGAGGAGATTGAAAGCTGAAGTACGAGTACATCAAACTAAACTGAGGGTACAGATGCAGAACAAGTTAAAAGTGTTATACTATCAGTAAGTATATGAACAAAATTAGATGTTTACATGAAAAGTATTAATTTAATTACTGCATCTCCTACAGTACAAGAAAGACATTAATCTACTGGTGCCAATCCAGTGGAGGCTGAAGCAGGTAGCATGTGAGGAGAGGCTGAGGGAGCTGTGGTTCTTCAGCCTTGAAAGGGCCGGGGGATTTATTGATGTCTAAAAATACTCCGCAAGAGGCTACAAAGAAGACAGAGCCAGGTTTTTCTCAGAGGTGCGCAAGTGCATGAAAGGGGCAACCGACAGAAATCAGTGCATGGGAAATTCTGAGCAGGGATTAGGAAAAATGCTTTATCATGGGGGTAGTGAAATATTGGAGGAGGGGCCCTGGGAGGCTGTGGCACTCTCAGTGTTCCTCTGAATGAGGGGGTCTGTACATCCTCTCAAGAGTGACCACTCTTGACAGATCACCAAGTCTATACTTGTAACATTAAAATATACACACATTTAGAAGTATGGTTTAATTATGACTGCTTACAAAACAGAAGCAAAGATGGCTCAACAAGGCATAACATTTTTTGCCATGGAAAATCGTGTTTTTAAACTAAATGTTCCATTTGTGTACTATTGTATTGGAGGCATTTTAAAACATCTGACTTCTGCACATGGTGGAATCGTGGCACATATGTAAGATGTAAGTCATGTATCAAGTAGATGGGAAAGTTCTTTCTGTTACCAAGCTGATCAGATAATTTTAGGAATATATAACAAGTGTTTCTGATATTAAAGATGTGCATCTGTGAACACAGGCTGTCAAAGAAAATGGAATATTCCAGTGAGTTTTTTCATAAGAGTGCCAGCAAATAGCATCAAAATATGCAATAGATACGTGAAGATGTTAGTTTCCAGTCTTCAGGCAATTACTTAGCGCAAGAGTTAACCAGATGTGACTATGACATTTCTCTTTCTAATCAATCTCTAATCATATATATCTGGGACCTAGTTGTGTTTGCATACAGACCAAGTTCCAGAAATTACTGTGACTTACCACACGTGTAAAACCTGCTTTTTGTGTGTGTGTGTGAGAGAGAGAGAGATGTATCTTACAGTCAGCAGATGATCTTAATTATGCTATACCCCTCTAGGTTACACTATGGTCTCTTACAGCTACAGGAATTTTTAACTCAGCTGTACATCCTATAGCTCCATTTTAATAATCACAGTATTCCTGTCGATTATGCAAATTGTATTGGCAATGAAAATCAAACACTTTTTTGTTAGCTGTTCTCCTGATGGCAATGGAGAAATACACATCAATCAGACCTATACAGATTATCCTGATTCCAGAGAAGATAGGAAAGTGTGAATGCTTCCAAGATCTGCTGCTCAGTCATGATTGGAGAGTCTGCAAATCCTTGCTGAACTCTGCAATTCACAGACTATCCAAAGGGACTTCATAGCCCAGTAAATGTGATTTTTGGCATTATTAGTAAAGAGCAACAAGATTTGTGTTGGCATGACAGTGTAGGGTCTCAGTTCCCTGGGTTTGTCTGGGACTAAGTAGATTTTAACCTGGTTTAGCTGTGACAGCAATGTGCACCTCCATTTGTGAGGTACTCTTGACTAGGTTTGTTTTAGTTAGTTCATAGAAATAACAAATGGCTATTTGCTGCGGACTGAACTGCCTATAGCTCTAGAATAAGTCATGGGGAATTGTGCAGACACAGATGACACAAATCAGTCATTTAATCACAGTAAGCTGATACTGTTAAGAAAACATATAAAATTAAATCCAAGCAGACATCAGACTGAGGAGAAAGACATCCCCCTCCCATGAATACCACGCTCCTCCTGGTGATGACTCATCGCAGTACCCCCCCCATTCCTTTGGAAAATACCAAAGTGTCAATCTTAAGACTCAGAAAAGCACTGGAGGAGTCAGCACAACATTAGAGAATAAGGAAATTTTTGTGTAGCAATGTTAACTCTATTTTTAATGAGACCTTCTTGTATTCATTAGGTAATTTTGACTATTAGACTATAAAACATTAATTGGACTAACAATAAATTCTTAGATCCATATATATTGTGCCTTTTGCAAATACCCTTTTGCCAAAAAGAAGACTTTGAAGGTAATGCTACACCTTAACATCACCAATATCTTTAAGGACCTGGAAGCCGAACTAAACACCATAAACATCACTGAAGCTTACAAGCAGTTTTGGCGAGCTGCCGTCAATGCTGCTGTGCTCTATTTTCTCACCGACAAATTGAATAAAATCAATCCACTGAATTAGCTCTCACTCAAGGTTAACACTCAGGAAGAGTGCATTTGTGTGCCACTGTTTTAATCTAGTGCTATCACTGGCTTCCACCTCACTTTCCCTCCTGTCACAGGCTTTTACTATTGTATTTCACAGGGCACTGCAGTGAGCAAAACCCTCTGACAATGTGAGGCTGAGTGTAAAGAACCCAACCACCTGTGTTACACCCTCAACTATCATTTACATTGGTCTGTCTGAAAGAGAAAAGCTCACCTTCCCAGCCCAGTTAGCTCCCCTGGTACAGCACAAACCCTGCACAAGCTCCCATTTATGACTCTGTGTGTGTGTGTACATGTGGCCCTGAAGCCCACAGAACACTCCCTTGCCTAACGGTTTCCAGGCCTCACTGTGTGCCTTCCTGCTTCCCCACTGTAGGAGGGAACATGGACAGGTTCATGTACTTCTGCTCAGGTCTCTTTGCTGCAGCTTGAGCTTTTCATGCCGCTAACTGGCTCTGTGAGGCCTCTGGAAACTTCCTCCTTAGACAGCAAATGTCAGTCTGAAACACCTCCTACAAACCGAGTTTGCTCTCAGCCAGTCCAGGCTGCTGTCTCATTAAGGACAGAAAAGCATAGTTTCACAGACATTGCTGTGCCTGGGGGGCACCTCTGCTGGGACAGCTGATTTTCTCACTCTCCACTATCCACCTTCATCTCAAATGCCACGAAACACATCTACTTTCAAAGTAGCTCTTCATGTCCCGAGTGCTGCTGCCACATGTACATATTCCTCCTAGAATGAGTTGAACAGAAAGACTATTGTATAATGATCTCTGATTTAAAGTGCCATCTTTTCCTTCACTGCATTTTGTCTGTGAGAAGTATGCTGAGTCTTGTGCAGCTGTGTTCTTGAGCTTATTTGACACAGAGCTCTTCTAAGTTTTGCCCCCATACCAAGAGTTTCCTTCTTCCCTTTGAAATGAGTGATAAATGGGTACAGAGCAGAGGAGCCCAAAAGCCTGCACGGATGTGAGTCAGGATGAAAATACTAACCTAATAAAAGAGGCTTCTTTGGCTTCCAATGCACATGCTGTGAGCCAGAAAATTAAATCCCAAATGGAGAAGAAAAAGGGAGGACAACAAAATTCAGATTCAGCTGCTGACCCTACTTGTTTCCAAAGCATGGGGTATCTATTGTACTGAACCATAAATCAGCCAACGAGTGAATTCCTGCCCAGTCTCCTTGAGGTCATCTGGAAGTCACCTACAAGCATCTTGCAAGAGGACATGCACAATGGCTGACCCCAGCAAGGTGCCGAGCACCTTCTGCTCTGGTTGAGGTTGGGATGCTCAGAATGCTCACCACCACACACGGCTAGACTATGCCTTTATTTGGTACATTTCTGATTGAGCTGTATAAACAATAATAAGTTCAGACTCAAAAAACCCACGCTATATTTATTATCTAGAAATTACCTGAGGTTAAACCAATCGCCATTGTCAGGCGTGCCAGCCTCTAGAACAGAACTAGCTTTAAATCATGGGTGTCTATAGGGAGTTCCCTTGGATCATTTGATCAAATTATGCTCTTAGAAGTACACTTCAAAAATGTCATCCTGGTGTAGGAGGGAAAGAAAGAAAATAACACAATGAAATTAATGGAAATTTGGAGAAATGAAATGTTGTCTCATGTATTTTGACAATGTAGACATAAGTAGGTTTGCCAGACAGATCAGCTTCAGATTTCAGATACAGCTTAAGCAGTATTTGATTTGCACAAAATAAGCTAGTCTAAAGCACAAGCTACTTGCTAGCCATTTTCTTGGCTTTGCCCTCTCAAACCATTTTACAAGTTTATTTACATTATAACAGCTCTGCCCATGCTTCTCCCTTGCTTGAGGTCCTCCCTCGGTCCTTGGGAAGAAAGCTGGCATCTGACAACATGCTCAATTTCTGGCCATAGAAGTGCTTTAAGTAACAAGGTGGGAAAGCAGCATCAGCAAAGGGGGAAAAGATGAGAACATGAAGAAATGTTTAGCATGACTGCTAAAATGGTCAGGTATAGACAGCAAGAGGAAAGACCATTGAAATGTCTGAAAGGCTGGGACAGAGAAATCCCACTGCACCTACTGATTCACCATTACCTTCGTTTGCAAACAGCCCATTGCAGGCACCTTTCCTTCACTGACATCTGCTACTGCACCTTGTTACTTTCAATAAGACATCAGGCATAACTGGGGGATCCACAGCATCATCAGCACCTGCAGAGTTATAAAGAAGAGACATTTTCATTGGGTTTTTGGATTGAGTTTGCTGGACTGGAAAGTATTTGGTGGTTTTGGTGTTGTTGGGCTTTTTACTTGTGAATGCAACCAATTTGACTGTGAAGCCTGAGAAACATTTTTACAGATTCTTTTGAAACAGGCTCATACTTTGCTACTGACTGCCTAGCCTCACAGAACACACTGTGACTTGATTTTGCATCACGATGATGATGTATTACAGCACCAAGTAACAGAGATTGGTGTACTGAATTCAGGCTGGAGAATCTAAACATCCATCCCTCCTAAGCCTCTTTCTGACCCAAGCACCTAAATATCCTTAGTCTGGTCATGTTCCACACCTTGACGATATGATCCTCAACCAGAGAACAGAATAATTCCAGGCAATTAAAGGCACTTGCCCATATCCATTTCAGCTGCAGATCTTTGGAGATGCAAACAAAACACTGGATGGGGAAGACTTGCTAATGCTGATAGTGTTTTAGATCACTTGATAATCTTTTTCCTGTGTTAGTTATTGCTGAATGGAAACCAAATGCATGCATGTTAGGGCTAGGAACAGATGGCACTTCTGTTCTGTAAGGAAGAAATAGGGGCAAAGGGGCAGCAAAGTTGACCCTCCCCCCTTCCCTCTCTTAACCAGGATTCATTGTGTTGCCCTCCTGTTATAGTTGGCTGCGACTCTTTCTTGTTATAAAGAGATATCAGAAGTTAGAGAGAGACAGACTATAACCTTAAATCATTTACTGCATTTTACCAGGATTCTAAAAAATAAAAAAAAAAAAAAAAGCGCCAGCTGAGGGAGTTGGAAAATGTCAGTGAGGCATTACACAAATAACTTGTTACATTTGTTGACCTTTCTTCTTCCTCCACCCTTCTCCTCTAAGACGGATTTAGTAGTAGTGGGTGCTTAGTGCTAAGAGTGCTTTCTTAAAAATAATTTAGATGCTATTGCCTGTCTGACACTGGGAAAACATAGCTATTATCAATGAGTCCCCGCTGAAACGGGAGAAAGAGGGTTTGTTGAAATGCCTCCAAAAATGCACCAAAATTTCATTATTTTCCTTGTCAGCTGAAACCCGTCTTGTTGTTGCCTTTACAGTCTTTTGTTTTATTTTTTTAATTGTACTTTTGTATTCAGGGTCTTTCTTTTCACTCTTATCCCCTATTTTACGAGTGGCGTGTGTGGTATTAAGAGCTGAAGGCAGAGATGAGAGGAGAAATGTTTTGAACTGACTAATTTGCAGGCAAGAAATAAAGCTCTTGTAAGGTGGTCCCAGGGGTATCTCCGCCATGAACACTATTTGAAATGACATGTAATCTGGTACATTTCAAAGGCAAAACATTTCCTATTCTAAAGTATCTTCATGAGCCAGGGTTGGTTTACCTGTTTCCAGAGAATAAACTCCACTGGGGACAAGGAAACTCCTTCCCTCCCCTCCCTAAATTCCTGTTCTATTTCAAAGGGCCAACTGCAGCCAACAGTTTATTTCTGTCCTATTTTTTGCTGTTCTGATGCCTTGTAACTCAGTGCTTGCTACTAAAACATAGCTGAATGCTTTTCTAGATTAAATACAAGTAACAGAACACAGCATATCCCTGTACAAAGCGATAAATAATGGTGTGGAGCTCCCTGTTTGTTTTTAACAACAGTGGAAATCATAGACCCAGTTCTTACATACTTTTAGAATTTTAAGCATTTCACCATATATCTTTCATCATCTGGAAGTTTCTTAATAGAAACTGTTCTAGAGAAATCAGGGTTCAACTGGCTTTGGAATATTGTGTTAATACTCTCTCTCAGCACAATTCATTGTCTCTATCCTTGTTGGCATATTAAAAGGCTTACACACAAAAGTCCACATTTAATTTGTGAAGGCAGACATTTCAGAAAAGCCTTACATTTAGAATTGTGTCCGTATTTTGGTGAAGGTTTAGCTGCTCTTGCAAGCTGACACACTTAATCATCATCTGTGAACGGATTAATGTACTATGAGGAATGCTTCTATGTGTGTATGATTTAAGCTTATGATACCCAGAGTCTGTATTGCATCATTTTAAAAGCTTTAAAAACGTTTTAAACAGGGAATTTGGCCACAAATAAAATACAATCTTTTGCAAAAATAAAACCCAATAAGTATTAATTTTTTTCTATTAATTTCACAGCTGTTCTGCCCTAAATCTTTTAGTTACAACAAAAGAAGCTGATGATTTGTGGTCTCTGAATTTACACTGACCACTGTTTCAAGAGTTACTTCATTTTCTCCCTAACTCTGCATGGAGAGAAATCAGGGTACAGTCTATCTATAATAATGATCCTACACACTGTTTTTTAAAAATCAAAAACTTTAGTTACATTGATTTTCAAAATCCATATGCTTGTGCTCAAACGTAATGGCTCTACACAGCATTTTTTTAAGCGTGGACAACAATGAATAAATTTTGTTACCTGAACAGAGATGCTGAAGGCTCCTGGAAAAGCCAAGCAGAAGTTACAGAGTTGGAATGTCCTGAAAAGAGAAATTTCCAGAAGAATGAAAAGCAGAAAGTTCTCTCCTGAACCCCATAATGATGTGAGACAGCAGACTGGCCAGGGTGACCTGTGCTGTCAGTTTGCATTACTAGCCTCAGCCCTCTGAGGGGCAGATTTTGCACTGCGAGTGACCCTAACGTGTGTTGTGCTTGGATCTCTACTGAACAGAAGTCATGACAAAACATTGTGCCCCATAGATGGGTCTCACACCTAACTGTTATTTTCCCCGAGCCTTGTTAACTGCAATTCTTAATTTATAGGAACTTTGCCTGAATGTGACTTGGAACAAAATGTGTCCAGTGTCTACAAAAACTTTCAAAGAAGGCAGTGCTGTTCCCCAGTAGTGTTTATCTCCTGGATAGCTCTCCTTACTGATTCTGAACCATTAGTCTGGACAAGGGCCTACCAACAACAACCGTAAGAAAACACAGCACTTACTATGAAATAAGAGAAATTTCTACCAAATTAGTTAGCAATACCACTGGTCTTAGATAGTCTAGCTACTACAACCAGAGAAATAACTGAGGCCTTTCCACGCTCGCCGAGTGCTGTCACATGGGAGCACAGACGGCATTACATCTGGAACACACATCTCTGACGGGAGCTACAGTGCCTGACTCAGACAGCTGCCGGGGCGAACGCTGCCTGCTCTCTGAAATAAGAGGCGAACGCTGCCTGCTCTTCTGCCTTTTGCTAGCACAAGCCATCAACCTTGCAGCAGAGTTGACCCCACCGCCTAGATACGCTGAAAACTGCCAGCCCTCCTCTGACCAAACTACCTCCCAACCCCAGTGCCAGGACTCGTTCATTGCCTGTGTGTGACATTACCTTTAGTGAGACATTAATTTCATTTCTTATTCTTTCCGTAGATACATCTCCAATATACCCACTTTGTGTGCATTGAAATATTTATATAGGCAATAGGTAGGGATTCCATTAGCAGGAATCAATTGTTCCACTGCTGGGCTGCTTCTCAGACACAGCACTATTTTGCCAACACAGAATACCTAGGCAGAGAGCACTGCAATATCCCAGCTCAGCTGATTTATTGAAACTGTATTTTTGAGGGCTGTTTTTTTATTGCAGTGACTCAGGCGATGTGGTGCCATTGAGGCACTGTGTATAGCACACATGCTTGCTGGAACACTTCACCATTCGGCTCAAAGTAATACAGTACATTGTTCTGTTTAGGGAACAAGCCTGAATTTACCATTGACTCAGGAGAACTCCACAATGCATCGTTGCATCAAGGACAGGAAGCTGTAGCAGAAATAGCTGTGGAAAAAGCTTCAAAAGAAGGCCACTGGGTTATACTTCAAGTAAGTCAAAGCTCTTCATTACATCAGTGCTGCATTGCAGTGTTAAAAACTGAAGCTTTTCAAAATAACATGTGCCCAGATGAAAGAGTACTAAATAGTGATTTAAAACTTCCTTTGTCTTCGCCATAAGGGAAGCACAAACTTCATCTGTGTGTGCAAGTATCACTGAATTTCATATAAAATATGAATTGCAACTGCCTTGTGTATAGGGAGTCAGCTAATGTATTTTCCCAAGCACATGATATCTGATTTACTAATTTATTATCCATTAAAAAAAAATCCTTTAGTAAATAAATGTGTAGCAAAAAGAATTGTTATGCTGTATAATCAGATGAATAGATACAAACAGGGAAGATTGCTGTCATTATGCAGTATATTGTGCTAAACAGATGCACACCATTTTTTTTCAAATCTTGTGCAATATCAAACTGCTTCCTTATGTCTGGGTTTTTCTTGTATCAATAAAATGTTTCATATTTCAAATCAATAGCTCACTGGGAGGCCTATTTTTTGCTCCCTTCTCCCCCCCTCCCTCCCTATCTCTGAATATTTATTTTGTGGCAAAGTGGCTTGACACATTAGAGAAATTACTGAAGGAACTGAGGGAGGGAAGCCAGCAGGGCAACTGGTTCGAGTGTGGGCAACCTGCCCCTTCTCCTAAGGACACCTGGTTCCAGGGGGGATTTGGGAAACTTGCTAATAAAACAACTGGTAAGGCACCACCTGAGATGCTGCCCGATCACTGTGCCACGCTGGGTACGTTCGACCAGGCAAGCAAAACACCACAGAAATAAAACTTTAAAAATGTGACTATTAAACTTCTCCTTCTACAGCCACTTGAAAAGGTGAAGTCACTCGAAGCCTTTGCAGGATAGGCAGTAATAAAGCAGAGCGCATTTCACTTCTTAGGGCTTTTTTCACATCCCGTAGTCTGAAGCAGACACACGTCTATCACCAAAAAAATCAAACAAGAGATACTTCTTTGGTTTTTAAAGCATCACGCACAGCTTCTGGTGAAAAACACGCCTGTGTGCACGGGAAACAAAGAATCTGCAGTCACTACAGATAATTACTGTGGTACAGAGTGAGGATTTATTTCGGTCCAGCCTAGCTTAGTTTGGTTTTTCTTGAAATGCCAGACCGTGCTTTTTTGTGCCTCTGGAATGTCTTTTACACATTCCGAGTATGTCATGTGCTGGAATTAGGGCTTCAGCTAAGGTGATCAGAGAGGTTCGCTACACCCGTCTGTGCTGCCAAGAATATGGTCCGAAATGGTCGGATCTTATGTGAAAGCAAGGAGTGCCCTGGCTGCCGGGTCAGCACATTTTCCTCTGCCCCTTTCGGTCTTCGTTTTGGAAGGTGTCTAATAAGAACCATTTTTGTTGCTGACACTCAGAAGATCCGTACAAACACAGGTGTGTCCGGGTGGTAACACCCAGCCACGATCAGAGACACGGCCAAAGGAATCACTAATGGGACACACACCCGTACCAACACAGGAGCGGCGCCTGAATGCCCCAAACTTACCAATTACCAAAAAATAAACGTTTTTCAACTGTCACCGGAACAGGGCGTTCTAAAAAACCTTTGTAAAAATCACAAAGGCTTTTCCTCTGCCTCCCGCTCAGGACAATCCCCCCCAGCCGCAGCCGGGGCAGCCGCAGGCGG
>VZRW01013719.1:243818-272128 GCA_013398125.1 Aegotheles bennettii | reverse complement strand
TCCCCGGCCGCGGGAGCCTCCCGCTGCGAGGAGGCAGGAGAAGCATCTGAGGGGAAGGGGAACAAAAGGACGAGATCAGAAAAAGGAATAAAAGAAGGAAATGTAGTGAACAGTAGAAACAAGAGGGGGAATTTTCCCGGGGGGGGGGTGGGGGAGCGGGCAGGGAAGTGCCATTTACAAGCGCTTTTTTCCCCCTACAATTCCTGCAGCAATTCTGACAATGCACGTGCTCGTTTCCCCTCTCCCATCCCACACAAACCTGTTGTTATTTTACTTTCATTATTGCACTTTGTTGCATCAGAAACGCTGAATCATAAACCGGGGGGCAGTGAAGATGGTGTTTATCTGACGGGAACGAGCCCCGCGTTATTTTAAAGATCCCTCCGCTACCGCTGTTGTTATTATCATCACCATCATCATCGTGCATCTTGGCAGGTTGAAAGGTACCTCGGAACAGTAAGAATTCAGCAGTAATTTAACATCCCACAGCAGTACTTTAAAAGCATCAAATAACATTTTGAATTTTAAGTCGGTGCAAGTGTAAATAAACGGATGTGCTCCCACACGTCTGTTGGTTTTGAACTTGTGACGATACTAAAATATTTGCCTAACAGCTCTGAGTTGCAACAGAATTTCAGCTCATATATACACGTGTGGGATGATGAATTAAACCATTTGTCATTCCTTTCCACAAAAGACACAATTTGGCTCTCAGCAAACCAATTGAAATAGAAATTATGATGATGATACCACAGCTCCATTTTATTTTATGGTAGCACATTGATTGTCAAATAGACAATACATGTGCTTTTGTAATTCTCTAAAAGAAGATATTCTGCCTTTTTATTTTACAGTCCTTATGCTATACTCGCTTTAATTTCAATAAAGGATGGCATTTTTCAGAGATGCTACCATAAATTGCTTCATTTAATAAGTTGCTACGCAGAATAATAATCTTACACCAGAGAGCAGCACTTTGTAATTTGGGAGAAATAACATTTTTCTTTTGAAATATTTCTGTCTCTTTATTTTTAAATTAAAATTATTTCTCTGCTGTTTTCTAACGGAATAATAATCTGATTATTAGAAAATTCGTATTATTTTTCTTGCAAGCATCAGAACTTGGGTGTGATATAGATAGGCTAATTAAAACGTGGAACAAATTAGATTAATTTCCACAGATATAAAAGTGTTAAAAAGTCTTGTTCTCAACAACGACTCTGTAACAGAACAATTTCATTTATGCCTAAGCAGGTTCCTTATGCTGTCTAGCGAGGATTGCCACCAGTGTCTTGGTGACAGGGTTTTTATTATTTCTTTGACAGTTTGATAGGAAGTCAGTGCTTGCTTCTGGGTTTGCACTCTCTCCCTTCAAACCTGGATTATGAAGGTTACCATAAAAACACGGATGAAATGCTACCTCCCCAAAGCCCCATCCGTTATGGCCCACACCCCAATGTGGAGATTGCTTTTGTAATAATAACTGCAGACAACACGCTCCATATGCTATTAGAGCTGCAATTCAAATACTCAGTCACTGGGGAAAGAGTCTCCCAAGCTGTGGAAGACAAGGTCAGTCAAAACATAGAGCAGGCTGCAAATTTGTCACAAGATGGTGTGATGTCTCTGGTTTCATGTTTTTTCCTCCTGTGGCCACCAATTTCAATAGCATTAGATATTTTCATACCTATTTTTTACAGGGATTCAGTCTGAAATTTGTAACAAGGGATCTCTAGTATACGTGAGACAAATATATGCATTATTTTGCACCACACAGAAAAAAGATCTTGCTGGAGTGTTACAATATATTAATAGGGCTGGGCCACTCAGGATCCTTTGTCAGGTTGCAAAATGCCATTATCTGCAAACTACAAGGTAGAATTTGGGTTTTTTCCTAACAGCACGAAGTGTTGCTGCACGGGTCTTCCATCCCTCCATTTCACAGGATAAATCCTCCACACCCTTCACATTATGGCATGAAGGCAGGAGAACTGCTCTCATTGCATAGAGTTAAGATACACAAAGTTTATAATTTCCTTTATATTATCGCAGAAACGGGTGCACGGGACACTTGCCTCATGACAACATGGTATCTCTTGAAGGTGAAGGCAGAGATAGATGACATACAGGAAAAAAAACTTTCAGCAGAAAGTAAGATCAGATATTTTATCCAGACACCAGCAGAATGCTCGTGTATCGGCAGATCCAGTCTCTCATATTCTGGAAAACAAACCTCCTGGTTTGTTTTCCAGAATATGAGAGACTGGATCTGCCGATACACGAGGTAAGGCATTCTCTTCAAGAGCTTAATTTAGGTCTGAAGATATGTGTGCTTTGCCTTACTAATCTCAGGGGATGCATGGGTTTAAACATAGCATCGGTGTAGATGCCAGTAACAGGCAGTTGTGAGTGATACTTGGGGAGCTTTTTCCTGCTTTCATTGATTAAAAAATTGTGCTTTCATAAACTGCCTACTCCAAACATGCAACTTGTCTCCATATATCAAATTATTTGTTTTAATTTGTGTGAAAAAAGTTATCGTGAAACTGCTCAGGAGATTGAAATCCTCTCTCTGTCTCTCTCTCTAGATACTAGGAAGTGAAACACAAGGCCTCTGATGACCATCTGACTCCTGTTTCAGCGCAGACCCAGAGGTAAGATTTGGACATGCTTCTCTTCTGCCAGTGCAGAAATTTGGTTCCTCTGTTGTAACTGCTAACGGATTTGGTTGCTACTTACTGCGTGTGCTCATGCGTGCTTCGGGCAATCCACAGGCGAGAAGGGAGGCAGCTGTTTGATACCTCAGATACCCTCTGGTGCCAAAACCAAACTCTTCATACAGATCCCTGCTGGACAAGGCACATGGCTCAGATCAAGTTAAATTATCAACATGTTCAAAGACATTGGTATGTGGCATTTGACCATCATTAGGAGATGGCCATTAACTGTGAGTAAAGGTGCAGTAACACCCATGCCCCGATGTCACTGCACATCTAGTAAGTGCAGCAGAGCTAGGTAGAAAGGATATGAATAACTCATCACACATCTTAGGCATTTTTTTGGTAATAATATGTCCCTTAACACCAATGAAGTGCTGAATAGCAACATGTAATGTTCTCAACAATGCAGGGCCAAATTTTCATAATATCTAGCGATCTCAAACAGAGATCTACCTGCTGCACAAACATTTAATATATGTTCAAATCACGGAATTGGGCAACCAGGTAGCTTCTTAGGCATCGCTAGCAATTTACACAGACAATTGTGGTATACGCATGCCCAGCTGTGGTTAATACATACCACTCCAAGACTAGGTGCTGAAAATCTAATTCACAGGGCTCGTTTTTTAAAGGGACCTCATTCTTCACCACCTAGAATTACCTTCCTTTCGATCTTTAATTCAGAGTAACAAAACATGGGCACTCAAATAGCCATTAGTGCAAGCAAGCCAGCAGAATGGTAGCTTGATTGCATGTACAATTTTCTGTGGGATATCTGAAAGCAAGTTAGTAATTTGGCCCTTCATCATTTTCTCCCTGTACATATGCGTAGGTGGGTGCTTCTGTGCGTATGTATGTGAATTACTATATCATATAATTACTTAATGCAATTAGAGTGAATTTAAGAAATATAGAAAACCCAGAACCTACATTCTTGTTTTTCTGACCATTTGTCCTTTTTAAAAAATAAATTACTCACCCCAGTTGCAAGAGCCAAGATATTCTTTACACTTGACGATTTAGCTACCTTATGTGTTTTTACTGGAGAAAAAAAAGCCCTCTATCATTTATCATGTCATCTTATCACAGTCTCTTTGTGAGACGCAAATAGCACACTAATGTTTTCTTTTGTTAGGGTGAGTTGGCAATCTCCTCAGAGATGGAGCAACTACAGACAGCTCTTTTTTTTTTATAATCTTCCTGACACTTGGATGAGACTGGCTTATCCATCAACATACAGTTGCGCAGTGGTAAGTCGCATGCCAACAGTCAATCAGTATGGATGGCACTTCTTGTCCATCATAAAAAATAGAATAGAAACTAAAGACATTTTTTGGCAAATATCTTACCTTCTTGTGTAACTCGGAATAGCTTTTTATCATAAACTGATATTCCCAGTGCTATGAAAAGCAGAGTCTTGCATTTACCTTGCCAATTACTGCATACTTTGAAAGATTTCTCTAAAATTTGCATTCCCATGTCTTCCTTGCTTGCTTGCTTTTTTCTCCAGCTGTGTGTGCTGATCAAATAGGTTTGGCAAGTGCTGAAGCACACAGTAGCTCCTACTCTGAAGACCAACCTTGGTTTCTTGCGTCTTTTGGGATCAGAATTTGTAATAATAGAAGGGTACTGCTCTGAGCTCAAGGGTGAAATGGTTGCTAGAAGTAGCAGCAATTAACAAAGCAGCTTGTATTAAGAATTTAGAGAAAAGTTTCAGAGCAAGTACTGAGGCCATCATGTTTCTGTTCATCTTAATGGAACTCATTTTAAGATGAGTCCATCTACCCACTCTCCTTGGCTGTCTTGTAATACCAAAAGTGAAACTGAACAAAAAGTGAAAAGCCATCCGGATAATGCTGGAAAATTATTTGCTGACATACATTCAACTGTCATTGGGAACCTCCTGAGTAAGGCAAAGATTCCCTCGCTAACAGAGCTAACCAGGATTGGAGAGCTGACCAAAGGACAGGAAAGCTCTGCCTAGCACAACAACAGGTAGTGCTGGAAGGCAAAGCAAGCCCACACTTCTGAGATTAGTTCAGACTTCTGAGAGATCGAGAGAGGAAGAAGAAATCTTGTTCAGCAGAGGAGACACTGAGAGAAGCAGCAGAGGTACATTGTGGTGAAGATCAATCAGAGCTTTATGGAATTAAATGCTCTTTCAGCTTCCCTTGGTGGAAAACTAAAGCACCATAGAGATACTGTGATGTCTGTGATAAATATATGTCCTGAAGACAGAAAGCGTTGCCTAGGGGATATAATGCGGTAATGCTAAATTACAAGCTGTTTTCCTGAAGGACAACACAGCTGCTTTCTTTAAAAAAATGTATGGGGGAGTCAAGCTGGACCTTATATTCATGTTTGGAGAAAAGAGGGTAAAAGTACCCACTGATTATATAAAAGCTGTCTTGCAGAATTAGTAGGATTTGAGGTGACATTATCTTTTGCTATCAGGTGCAAAATGGAGGGAGTCACTAAGGAGCAAGAACATTGCCAGGAGATGCTGTGTTATGCAGCTGGGCTCCAAGACAGCCTCCCTGCTGGACCAGTGTGTGCGTGGGGAGGAACTGGGGAGTGGGTCAAAGGGAGGTCTGTCATGAGCACCAGGGAGGTTACCCGTGGACATCACTAGTGGAGTGGCCAGTTCTGCTTGGCCATCAGTCTCTTCGGTCTCAGGAGATGAAAAAAAAACCAACAGAGACTGAAAACAAAACTTGAATCACTGACATATCTAAAAAGCCCATAGTAATTGTTGTCAGTAGCGGGAGCCACAAGCTTCCTGCAGGGAAGGACATCTTCTCTATACCACCCTGTTATTCACAAAGCACAAGAAGACCTCAGCCATCCAGTTATCCTCCCTGTTTTTTAAATCCCTGTCTCTTATATACCTACCTGACATGCCACCGTCTGAGACATCAGATAAAAACCTTGGATTTCTAAGCAGATGACATTTCAAAGTAAGGCAAGATTGGCTGAGGAGGTGAAGGGGAAAATCTGAATACATGCACAGTTTAAGCATCGTGGGCTCAGCAAATGTGTCAGAAACAGCAAACGCAAATGATTAAATGAGGGGGATGATGTCAGATCACCTAATAATCTCAAATCCTCAGTTTGTCTTCAGGATCCTTTTCTATGTCTCTGAAATGAACATGAATTCTGTTAACGCTTCCCTTCATAAGCCAGCTCTATATGTCGCCTAGTGTTCCCCATTTCCTTGTAGGAGTCGCCTCTTGCCCCTGAGCCAGCAGTCTCCTGTCTCTGGGTTAGAGACAGTCAACTACCCCCAGGGCAGAAGATGTGTCTACCATTTCTTCATAGCAGCTTGTTAGGAAGCAAGAAGCAACACTGAATAGTGCCAAAAAAAGATGACCTCACTAGAAAGGTGGGGACATGATGCCAGTGATGTTAAATGGGGTAAAAGGAAAAAAACAAGCTGATGCTTTCTTTTTTCAGACCACAGAAATTCAGAGAAAAATCCAACAGACAGGGAAAAACTGTGGATGGAAGATAAAGATTGGAAGCTTGTGTCACAGGTCACCCAGCTTTCTGGTAATCTGCAAGAGACCAACAGTGGGGTTCTGGGCTGTGACCACATTAGCAGGCAACGGCTGGAGCAGGCTGAGGTGACAGCAGCAGTGCGGGAGGATTTGAAAGGAGACATTACAAGCAGAGGGGGTGAAGTGTGGGGGCTTGTAAGGAGCAGAGGGTAGCTGGGGGGGCAGGAAGTCACAAAATGTAGGAGCTGCCAGAAGAGGGGAAATTTGTTCCCCCTTTGGAAGATATTCATAATACACAGATACAGTCTTAGAAACTATTCCATGAAAGCTCAGGGTTATGGCACTGACTCCCTTGCAGGCTAGAAAAATACATGCTTGAAAGGAAAAGGCCTTCAGGGTAGGAGGGTTTGTTATTTGGGGTTTTTAACTGACAGAATCTGCTGCTGACTTGTAAGGTGGGGAGGTATTAACTCTGAGAAGGAGGAACAAAAGGCTGGGATTGCAATCCTGCGAGAAAAAGCAAGGAGCATTGCAAGTAGAGGTGGGCTGGTCCGGAGTGGGGGGTAAGGATATTCATCGAGTGCTTTGAGATGAAACACGCTGTGTGCTCGCAAAGGTGCCTGTCAGTCAAGTGGGGGAGCAACATTATGACAACCTCTCTTCCAAGAGCAGCAAAGACCAAGATTTTTTTCCCTGCAAAGCCAGCCAAGAAATTACCGAAATGGTTGTTTTAACAATCAAAGCTAACTGGCAGAGAACAAAAGAACTCCAGATGCATGTACACACACATCCATCCATCTGTCCATCTCCTCCTGTGGCCTCCAATAAGCCAACTTCCACTTAAAGAAAGCCTCTTACATTGGTGAGAAAACAGGCAGCAAATGATTTTGCTGCTGAAAAACTTGACATGATCTAAGTTTCAGGGAGGCATGTGAAATGGGTGTGACTTGCATGAAAAATCCTGAGAGTACCATTAAGCCTAATGCACGTGGAATAGCCAAAAGAGGTTAGATTTCTTTTGAAGGAGCCGCTCTTCTTTCCTAAACACTGATTTTCTGTCTTACAGGCTACCTCCCGAAGCATGGCTGCTGCCGTGGCTGCTTGAGACAGACAGGCTCAGGTTCCAGGGCGCTGCTCTGAAAGCCCACAAGCACACAATATTACTGCACTTGCTGCTACTCGCTTGTCAGTATTTAATGGACAAACACAAATGCAGAGCTGTGCTGAAATCAAAAAAGATACTTTGGTATGGAAAAAACTTAATATGAGGAAGTTGCTTGTTAAACAGAGGAATTTGTTGTTCAGCTGCACTCAAAACACAAGAAAAGGGAAAAAAACATTAATGTGTGCCAGGGCAAAAGTACCACTGTCTTGGCAAGAAAAAGAAACATTTGCAAGCTTCTGAGTTGGTATTTGAACAATGGGGAAGAAAATGAACTAGAAAAACTGCTTGATGGGCTGCTGAGAAGAATCCTCCTCCTCCCCCCACACACACTGATTTTTGTGTATTCTTGTATCCGGATAAGATGGACAAATAATCAGCAAATAATATCTGACACACAAGTTATACAAAAAACCTGGTATCGAGAACAGATTTCAATATGGGCTGAACTCCTTGAATTCAAAGGCAATCAGGTAAGTGGCAAAAATATAATCAACTACCAGCCTTCCTTTCTACCAGAAGATGTTAAATATTGAAAACAAAATTCTATAAGCTTTTTCACGCAGTTGTTATCCCAGTATAGGCTGATACAAAGTTAAAAAAACCCCAAACCTAAACAAAATACAAAACCCAAAACCAAACCAAGCCCTGAATCCCAGGTTGAAAATCAAGGTGAGAAGAAACCTGAAGTCTAGATATCAGACATCTGAAGTAATAGGTTTTCCAGTGTTTTCTTTGGTCATTTTCCCTGTGGCTGTGATCTTTAGGAAATTACCCCTAATCTGCCCTTCTTCTGTTTTATTCCAAGTTCCTAGTCAGCAACTGCCAAAATTGCCACTAACGTTTTGCAGCATTCTTCACATATTATAGCTAAGGTTCAGATTTCCTCATTGCTAAGCTATTAATTTGTATTTCCTTTTAATCCATCTCCTACACAAAACAAATATCTAAATATTGTCTGTGACAAAGCAAATATTTTAAAACACATATACTTAACTTGAGGCTGGTGGTGGGGGTGGGCTGCAATTGTTTGCAGTCCAGGAGCTTCACGTTACTGGATCCTTCCTAGCGTGGCAGGTGGCAGGTGCCAGGTCAGAGTGTGTGTGCTCACACACAGCATCCCAGGCACACAGTGCATCTAAGTCCTTCCCAGCGCCTCCGAGTCCTGACCTTCTACTCCTGGTTTGCTTCTGAACACTTTAAAAGCAAGAGCACCCTGTTCAAACCCTCAGTGTTTCAGTGTTTGCTAAGCAGTACATTCTATTAGCGAACACCTTCGCTGCAGGTTAACATTCTCAGACGTAGATCATACAATGAGCTGAGAAGTATTGGCTGGGAAAAAAAGAAGCCTGTCATACATAGCACGACTACTGATAATGTGCAGTATATTACACTCCAGCAAAAATGACTAATATCAAAGCTAAACAGGAATGATTTGTATGGTTGAGACAAGTAGAATAAAATATGTATTTTAACTAAATCAGTTTTTAGGAATACCAGGCACAGGTTAATCCTTTATAAATATGTTCACAGAGTACTTTAGACACCAGCCCGCCTACACAAAATGAATGCAGCACACACTCTGATGTATTACAGAGGCAGGATAAATGAGGGAACTCTTCTGTGTTTGATCTGGTTCTGCTCTGTAATTCAGAGATACTGGAGATGGGTGGTGAGTTTCTCATTGATCCCAAAAGAACCAATACTGTTGAATCCTGTGAAATGTAAGCTTTGTAGAGGATTGGAGGCTATGCACGAAGGACATTGTAGCTTTAGGGGCATATTCTCTTACAGGGAACGTGTGTAACTGGCATTCACAAGAGTCATACACATCCTGGGGAAACTAGACCCTGTAGCTTAATAGCGAAAATGCAAACCTAGCTCCACAGGCAATTATATCACTCTCATTGCTACATCTGCATCCAGTTATCAAAGGATAGATTTCCAGCAGATAATAAATAAACCTGGAAATTAATGTCTTGAGAATTTTGAAACAATGCTATATCTGACACACATAAGCATTTTAAAATGCAGCAAAGTGCAGTGAGAGAGTCAATCCAAGTCTAAGATATTTTAGATAGAAAACACGAGGCTAGCACATAGATGTGAGAATAATCAATTCCAGGGTGTTGGGGTTTTTTTTCACATTCTTTCCAGCTTTTTAAACCACTTACACCAGTCCTTGCTTCTCTGAACTGTGTTTTGCATATGGTGGAGGTGTTAATGCACAGTTACTGCACAACGGGGTTGTGAATTTTAGTTAATGAAAGCCTTTAAAGGCACAATGAAATCCTCAGATGAAAGGCAACAAAGAAGTGCAAAGTATTATTATAGCCTAGCCTAAGTTTTACTGAGAGCATTCTTATACATGATGGACACAGCATACATATGTATTATGGATGATAACCTTCCTGTAAAGGCTAATTCCCACTCCTGAGGCTGCCAGAGGCAAAGGGTGGCAGTCTTATAAGACTTAATAAAGTCTCATAATGTTTTCATCCTATTCCTACCCCCAGGAGCTAGAAGAGGACTCCTGTATACATTCTGAATCCTTAATGATCCCAGCATATTGCGTGAACAATTAGATCACAAGGACTGCAGACCAAGATGGTTTGGTGAACACTAAAAGGCAGAGGCAAATATAGGAATTCCAGCAAATGCTGTAGTTCCAGTCACAGCAGTGTGGCGTACAGTAAGTTTACAGTGTGTGTTTGCATGCTACCTATGGAAGAGGTAAGCAAGGGGACAGAAATCTGCTTGTCATTTTTCTTGATAATTCTTGATAAAAATCCAAGTATTTGTTTGTGCATGATAACAAAAAGGAACAATTAAGATGGTCTGTATTTTGCAAGGGTGAGAAAGGGATAGATGTCAAAAGGATGTGGATGAAAGCTCCAGTAACCCATTTGGAGAAGATCTAGCACCAGAACAAATGTACAACAGCTTACCGGGCTGAGAGAGGACAGGATCTGCTGCTCTGAATGATGTTTTGGTCTGTTACAATCAGAGTGAAGTCTCCAATTTGAAAAATATTCTGCTTCCTGGGTCTCCAAGAGCTAATATTGTTCTAAAGGCTGCATCCCTCTGATCACTAAGTGATCTGTAGCCTCCTTCTTTCTCTGCCCCTGTCCAAAGAAAAGACTGCAGCTTCATTTTGGTTATTATTTGAATGTGTTTCTTTACAGTTTACTCTCAGCAGCTTCTGATTTAACCTTACATATTCTAAAGTTCAGGAAAATATTAAAAAAGAGAATTTTTAGATTGGTACCTAGTATTTTCAAATATCAGGCATCTCACGCATACATCTTGTGTTCCACTCTTTTGGTAAATGTATTCTAACACTCTTAACTTACCTGCTTTAAAAGGACTGGCCTGTTGAACCAGCTGGCCTTTTTCCACTGCTATAGCTTTTCATGTTATATTCTGCTGCTCCAATTTCTGTATTTTCCCTGCATTTTGGAAGACAAAATGCAGAAGTTTAAAGTCTCATAATGTTTATGTGACAAAATCTTATTGCTAAGTGCAATATTACTGACGGATTAGTTTAATTCAATAGTATAATGTAATTTAATTATAGTAATAGTGCACAGCAACAATCTTAATACTAATGTCAGATTGTGAGACATTCTCTCTTAAAAGCTTCATCATTATTATTTAGGTTTTAGGTTTAGTCCTACAGTATCACACACACACACATTAATTTCATAGGTGTAGAAGAAGAAACATTTGGTAAATTGCTCCCATTTTGCTACTGTAAGATTCTATAAGAATTCAAAATACTAACTGAAAACCTATTTTGTATCCTGACACAATAGTCAGGCAGCCTGTGGTGAAAGGTTTTAACTTCTGGGCATAAGTCCTCATACCTGCATGCTCCAGTTAAAAAAAAAAAAAAAAAAAAGAAAAAAAAAAAAGAAAAAAAAAAAAAAAAAAAAAACACAAAACAAAAAAAAAAGGAAAAAAAAAGCCAAAGCAAAAAAATAAAAAAAGATTGAGTCAAGTCTACCTTTTGTATTTACCTGAGAGCTTTTAATGTAGATCAATCCAAATTCCTGTGCCAGCCATGAACTACTACTATATCTTTTTCAGCCCACAGCTTCCACTGATTTCAGCTGTGGCTGACAGCAGTCCTGAAAATCCAACCCACAATAACTCCGATTTCGAAAGTGTTTTCTATCTGAAGACCACAGAATTTTCCATCAGTGTTAATTTAGCCTCACAACAGCTCCAGAAAGACAGAAAAATGCATCTTCAGCCAGCACAGCTGTATGCAAAGTGAACATCTGTCCATTGCCAAATTCAGTTTAGCTAGTAATAAAAAACCACACTATTTTCTCTTCCAGACAGGACCAGACTGCAAGGGAAAGCCTGGAGAGGATTTCCATGCTTTAAAAAGGGAAACAGGGAGAGACTGAATTTCCTGCGGTCACTGAGGAAATGTGTGGCAGAGCTAGGAAAAGAACCCAGCACCCTAGCAGCCAAGATACCATCTTCACAGCCAAAAATGGATGTTTTTTCTCTGCAGCGTGACTGCATTAGCTCTGTCGTGGTGACATAATAGCACAGACAGAGCAGCCTCTGTGAATTTTGTGGCCATGAAGTTAGGTAAGGTTAATTTCTGGTGGGCAGATGTGTCTTTTTTTTATTTGCATCATGGCAAATGTTCTTGCTTTATTTCAATAACAAGAAGCTAGGTAATGTGAATTAGCTAAATCACTGCAAACCACTGCTTTTTAGAGGGGGTCACACAGGTGTACCCTTTTCCTTAAAACTATGGCAACAGCAGAATAGTCCTGCCATATGCTGGCCTGTTGCTATCATTTACTAGCTTGCCCAAGGTTTTGTTAGACCCAATTGTATACGTTTTTCAATGTAAACATTTATTTAGGTGTGAGGCTAAAGCCATAAAAGCTCCACAGAAGCCAGCATCTCTGCACAGAACTAGGTTGTGTGCAAGGGACCTATGTTTCTCCTTTCAAGGGGTTTGGATGATGAGTCAAGGGTGGTTGAACACATTTCTCTCCCCTTTGACTTCACAATGTGTACGAGTGTGTGGAAGTACCCATCCCCAGTGGTCCCTTTTCATGCAACATACCAGCATAAAGAGGAGATGAATTGTGCTACACTCCCCCACTCCTTTTCAAGCATCAACACTATATTTAAGAGCAGTTCTCTGCTGTAAGAGATTAAAATTCACAGACTTTTTTTATTTGATTTTGGGGAGATGTTTGAACCCAGGATCAATCTTTTGAGTAAATAATTGCTAAAAGCTAGCCTATTCTGTTTTACAATACCAGAGGCCACCTGTCAAGTCTATGGTACCTTTGCAAGCTACAGAAAGAAATGTAATTACATGCCAATTCACTTGTGCATTAATTTTAGCATGCAGCAAAACCCCTTTCTCTAACCAGCCTCTACTTCTGCAGCAACATCCTGTACTCAACTGGAACATGGACTTTTGATAGAACTGACACCATTTTTACACCTTTATGCCTTGGTGTTATTCATACTGTGTACCATTGCTATGAAAAGCCTCTGCATTCCTTAAAGCTTTTCCTCAGAAGAAGAAAGAAATTCAGGTCAAACTCCCTGTATCAAAGCAAGCTGGTGGGGGATTTCAACCTTTGTCTTAGCTCCACGTCTTAGGCGACTGTTCTGAAGATTTAAGGGCGCTAAGGAAACCTTGTCCTCCGTGCTATGTTTTGCATGAAACTTTATCATAACTAGAAAGCAAGAAGTTGTTCCCAGCCTAAGATCTGCTACAGTAAATTAGGTCGTCTCAGCTGCTTTATAGGCAAGATGCACATACAGCAAAGATGCCTCTTCCTCCCATTGGTAACATTGTTCCTTTGCCTATACATATTGATTTGGAAACAAACGTAGAGTTACTGTCTGTTTAAAGCAAAACTCCTGAATATGAGTCTCTCTGCTATTTTTCTTTCTCTCTTTTTTTTTTTTTATTATTTTTTATTTTACCATTCAGGTGCAGTGAACAACTTCCGTGCTGCTGTGAGCTTGACTCCTAGCCTCAAGATCTCACCCTCCCTAGTGTTGTCTGGATATCAGGTTTTTCAACCCCCAGTCCTTCCTCACAGGTAGGAAGCACATCACAACTCATTAGTAATTTACTGCTACAGTAATTTTTATAATTACTGCCAGGAGGCCTCATTAAATTTGATCTAATGAATAAATATTGTATTTTTCAACGTGATTACCAGAACAGCTTAAGCCGAGTGCCATAAACAATTATTTTCTTCAATACGCAGTATGTCAGTGAGTATTGATTTTTATTTTGTAAAGAATTTACTGTTCCTGTCCATGGCCAGTAAGTAATAAATAGCCAGCCCTCTGGAGTGTCCATTGCCACAGAGCAGATGGAAGAGCAGAAATGGGAGTATCTCTTGCAAAAAAATAAAACAATGCACATTAGTGAAGAAAAAGGGTTTGTCTGGAGGTCAAGGAGGAGTGCTCCAATGTTAGTCTCTCTCCTAGACCTCAAGAAAGCAGCCTGCTTTCATCTGGTGCCTCTGATTTGTAAGTCAGTGATACCAAAAAAATTAGGAAGTATTAGCAGAATACAACAAAGCATTTTATCTCCAAGAACTAGCACATGAACAAACAATAATGCCTTGTTTCATTCACTTTTAGATCAATTGATCAGATGAAACATTCTTATAACAGGTTTAAGAAAAATACAGAAATATGTAATATGCTGAATGTGAACCCATAGTTCAAAGCAAGGCTGCAAATTATATTTACTCTCCAGCATCATTTACACCTTTTTCATCAATTGCAGACTTTAGCATAACAAACCTCTCTGAACTGTAACAAAGGGCATATATTGGCAATGTCTCAGGATATACATCAGAGGAGCTCAGCATCAGGAGAAAGCCCTGGAAATGTCTGCCATCTAAGACTGTTTTCTGCACCACCAGCTCTATGGTACCACACTAGAGATATCCAATCTCATAGCTGTAGCACTGCTTAAATAATTTTTAAGTAAATTTATCTACACATCAACAAATAGCACTGCTGACCTATGCCATCATTTTTTTGTTCAATCAAGTCTTTCATTTAGGGCAAGAGGAAAAGGTGTGTGGGTAAATCCAGGGTCACTAAGGGCAATTCATACACCTGAAAGGATTTTTTCCTGTTTAATGGACATTTTTGAGTAAGCTGCGTTTTATCCCTTATTCAGTTTAAGGACACCCTGGGAGTCTTGAGATTGTTAGCTCAATATCTCCCTCTGTCTCCTTGCTGTGGCCAAACTGTGATCTGGCCTCCACCAAATTTCACTGGAATGAGTACAGTGCAGTTACTTATTTGTAACTGTATGTCATCAGAACAGCCTCTCTGACTTTCACCAGCATACGTCTTCCCCTTAGCCATTACCTCCAAGCAAACTGTAGGCAATTAACTCTACATAGGACCTTGGGACTAGATACAGCTTCGTTGCTGCTTCACTCCATATTACCTGATTTCATTATACTTAACATTTGCCATCAAAGAGTCCCTTTAGTACCCAGGTTTCTGTTGTGACAGCCGTAGAGGAATCTCAGTCTCACCAACACTGGCTGACAAACATCTGTGCTTCAGACAGTCAAACAAAACATAACCCCCCTTATCTCACTAGTGGTGGTATTTGGTGGCACTTGCTGGATGATCCTTGCACAAAGAGCAACTACAAGACAGCTGCTTTTCCTCCTTTGTATTTTATGTGCTCCACATCCCAGAAACATGTTAACCACAGCACTGCAGAGCTCAGTACAACCACAGGTAGAAGCAATAGTAACAGTGGCCTGCGCTACTGTGGTCTGATACCTCCAGTACCTCTCTTCTACTCCAGTGACTATTTTCTGAGGGATAAGGTCAACATAGTTTAGGTACCTGGCAAACACCAAGAAAACATTGTTCAGAAATTGAGGCAGAAAGGGGTTTAGGTGTTTTTAGCTGTGGGGAGCAGTTGAGTATTTTGTACAAACTAAGCCATTTCTCATAGGGACTTCTGAGAATCCCTTTTGCAAAATCTATGTCCTCTTGAATATTGTACAGCAAGCCATAGTGTACCTGGAGGAACAAGGGTGCTCCAGCAAGGCTGGCTGTTTCACTAAATAGTAGGGAGCCCTAGCATTTCGCAGGAATCACATCTCCTTGTGGATTGCAACACATTAAAAGTACAATGTGATACCTATATAGGGAAAAACAGAAGCTAGATTTCAGCAATCAGGCTTAACAAGCAAGTTAGCTAAGCCTGATTATCAGCCAAACTGTTGGTCTCATTCATAACTTTTCCTCAGAACTGAAAACAAAAAATAATAAAAATCAGATGCTAGGCAGGAGCTTTGGAAACTAGAAAAACAGGTAGGAAGAAACAAAATGGTACCTAATAGATTGCAATACTCTCAACAACCTTGTTTCAGCTATAATGCATAATATACCTAATAGCAATTATGTCTAAGAAATAGACTAACTCTGCTTGCAAGGAAAAGGGTGTATATCTCCAGTTTGTGCTTGGAAGGTACACAGAAAAACCCCCTAACATTATTCCTTGCTGTGGGTGACCCTGCATATCTTGATGAAATTTAATTGTAATTATGTCAAGAACATTCAATTGTTTTGGGTTTTTTTTCTAAAGCAGCCTTTAGCTATGTGGGTGAATGGGGGTTTGGTCTTACAGCTACAGAAAACGTGATTTGTTTAAGATCATACCAGAAGGCTTTGACAGAACACTATCTGTATGCTGTAATGCACACACAGATACCATATATTCTAGTATATTTTTATTTACTTGAGATACTCATCAGAGCTTCGTAGTGCAGATGCCGTTTTCTAGTCAGAGCAACCATTAAAATAAACTAGAAGTTACTTCTCCCAGAGAATACTGGGATTATATAAAAGCAGTTCAGTTCCTCACAACAAAACTCTGTGCTTGGTTTGCAATACCAAAATTGTAACATCGCAACTTTTTTATAAGAATTAAATGGAAACAGAAATAAAGGGGGAAGAAAAAGCTTTTAGAGTGTTAACTCTCCACGGCAGGAGGAAGCCAGCATGGGCATTGAGCTCGGCACACTCATCCCCTTCTCCCTGCTGAAAAGGACACAAAAAGAACTCTGGCTAAGCATTTATTTTTCTGCTAATGTGAAAGTTTTCTTTTAAAGAGGAAGCAGATTGAACAGAGCACGAGAAAAGAATTTGACTCTGGCTTATTTCCAAGGGTTTTTTTTCCTGATGATTCACTGTTATCACTTGTATTCACATTACAACCAGCCTCAAAAAGAAATACCCAAAATCGAAACCAACCACCCTCTACACCCAACAACAAAAAAGCCACACTACAAAAGCACTAAGAAATAGGATCTTTCCTACTGCTAAATTCTGCTAATAAGCTATATAAAAGAAGAGAATCATGTAAGATAAGAGTGCCTATGTTCATTCACATTTGAGCAGTAACATAGCTAAGCCTCTAGATCTGGAAATTTAGAGCACATCTAAAGATGGTTGTTCTCCAAGGTATTAAAACAGTTGATGCTGATTTAACTTCTTGTTTTACTCCAGCTATATAATAAAATAGGAAACATCTAAATATCTCTGAAGTCTAAAAGGTCTAAATTTTCAGTGTAGTCTTTCCACTAGTTTTATTTTCAAATGGGAGTTTGGATATTCAGGGAGGAGATGTAGCTGCCAATTCTCTGAAAATATGATCAATACAAATTTTTATACTCGTGGGAGCCCTCTCACCCTCAGCCCTGGTGGCAGTCAATTGTGAATGCAGTTTATGTAGCAATTCACAAACATACCACCTTTACATGGGCATTCAAGCTAAAAAGAGGTAAAGCAAGGCCAATAGAAGGATTGCTGGTAGGACTGCTTTGTTATTGTGTAGGTGATTAAAAGAAAATAAGGATGCTAGCCATAGGCTTGTTACTTACACCTCTTGACACAACCTAGCACACAATTTCATTCTCCCTGCCAGCAATGTTATTAACAAACACGCAAGGATAAAGCTAACTTCAGCCCAAACACAAATCTATAATTTCAGTAATGTTTTGTTTCCATTTTCAGTAGTAGTTTTACCTGCAGACGTACTCCAGGGGAAAAACTGTGCAAGTAAGGCTCAACACAGCCAGAACCACAGTTCAACTGATCTTTTTTGTAGTTCAGGTGATCAGCACAAATACTACTGAAGTATTACTAATAAAAGAGACAGATGCAATGCCTTCTTACCCCATCCCAACCATACCAATGAACTTCTGGGTTATTTTTTTTGTGTAGTAGAACTGTCTGCCATCCTTACAACCAGAGCTCAATCAATCCTAGCCGGAAGAAGTCTGTACCAAACATCAGCAACCAGATCTTGTTTAATATGACTGTAGCTCTACCCTCTAGACATGTTTCCATACAAATTCAATACCCACAACTTCCTATAAGTATCAGTCACAATAGGATTTCCTAATTTCCCTTTCACCTCCCAGTTTCAGGACTCCTATGACTAGCACTCACCGTTGCATTCAATGTTTGGGTTCAAACACACAATTCTCCTCACTTGCCACTCCCACCCCAAAGAGGTAGTTTATGGGGTTTTTAAACACCTATCTAGGTGTTTTAAACACCTATCAGGATTATTATTTGGAAGGATGAGACCCAAGCATGAAAGTGTGGATGCTGTCCTCAACATTTGGAGCCCATACACTCATACTTCTACGACACAGCCCAGCATTACCTGAGTGCTGGTGTTTATGACCGAATAAACCCCATTATGACCCCAGGCCAGCCTGTACTTGACAGAGAAAGCCATATATTTTTACTCACTTTGTTTTGGTTGCAAGACCAAGAACGTGAAATAGCAGGCAGTATTTCCAAAATCTCCATGCTAGCCTATGCCATTAGCCACGCAAGAGCTGTAGCAGCAAAAAGCCTAAGAGAACAAACTGGTTTATGCCAGCAGAGGTCAGTGGGTGACCCTCTTGCTAGGTGTTTCAGATGCACACTGTGTATTACACATAAAGTTTCAAAGTCAGCTATGTTCCCTTACCCTGGAACACTGAAAGACGTTCTTTGACTAGATGCAGCCATTTTGCCCTTTTTGATCCCATTAGCCAACCTAAGCAAATTATGATGGTGCCTTGTTATGTTACCATCTCCCTGCTTTTCTCTTCAAAATATGTTTTTAGGTTTCTGACAGACAAAATAAAGCTAGCCCATGAGGCTAGGAAGGGAAAGGTGGTAGCTTCCAAGCTAATGCCTGTTTTTAAAATTTCCGTTGTGGCTCGCTACACTAATGTAACTGGTTAAGCAGCTGAGTGTGTTTCTCTGGAATGTAAAGTGTAGGCTACTTCATCAGCCCATAAAGCAATACTTCAATGCTATTTTTGTAACTTACATATAATGAAAAACAGTTTGCTTACCAGGTAACAGACAAAAATCTTTCTCTCTAGATTTGAAGAGACCTAATACTTCAACATTTGGCTTAATTAAAAAGCAAGTGAGACAGGGAAGAAGCAAGTAACAATATATATTACTACATACTAGTCTAGAAGAATCTTCTGATAGTAAGGTTTTGGCGAATTCCATCAGTAGATATTATATCACTATAATGAAAAGTTTACTCATAAGCAAGCTTAGGGTTTTATTCATATATTTAACATAGGGGTTTTTTTAAAGTTATCACTCACACTTCTGTCATAGTGACATCCCTCAGACACAGCCACAAATGTCCTTCCCATCCACTTCCCATCACAGGGAACAAAGGCCCTAGGAATTTAAGTGCCATTTACCTATTAGTCTTCTCAGTATTCTATTTCTAGCAGTTAAAATGATTATACCAGGTTTAAAAAAAAATATTAGAAGTTATATCGGACCTAGACACAAGATCACCTGGCCCTAAAGCTGAGCCATGAGAGAATATCAATTCAGTCTTTTTCAATAATAAATTAAGTCATTCTACGTCACACAAGCTTCATTCTTCCAATCTTCCTTTAACAGTGATACTCTTACTTTCATGCATCTTTGATCTTAAATCTGACAGGATCTTTTCCTGATGAAGTTTCTTAAATTGCTACACATTTGCTGCAGATATAAACCATGAGCTTGTCAACTATTTGCCAATTTAGTATCAACACTGCTTAAACAGCTGTGCTAGAGGCTTGGGGAAGGTGTACTGACACCTCTAAGCCATCACATAAGAGGTACACTTTCGTACTACACAATTACATACAAATTTATTCTCACATTGCCAGCAGTGTGATGAAAGGCTAAACAAAGCTTTTAGGTGAGAGTAGTGACTTTACCAGTAGAGAGTACTTTACAACAGAAATTTACCTGAAAGGTAAAATCCAAGTACAGCTCTAATGGGCTTTTTAAAAACAGTTAAGAGGCAAAAATCCTGACCCAGAAAATCTTTATTTTCAAAATAAAAAACTTTGTACAGAACACTGTAGATCTGAGTAAATGTAAATACAGAACTCTCCGTGATATGATGCGAGGGGTTGCTTTTAGCACAGTCCTTACACACTCTAGCAATCAGAAGGCAAGACCAGCAATTACTGAAAGAACCAAACAACCTCTTATCTGTCAGAACATGTATTTCTATAGTTCCTTCTTCAGGAAATGCACCTAGAGGATAGAGAACTCTCCACCCCAGACTGCACAGCTATTCACACCATAAAAACAAAAAGAGGACAGGAGATTTTCAAGAGGACAGACGATTTATGAAACAGAACTGCAATTCTGAGACATAAATCACTTTTGTTTCTAAATTCCTCTCTCCTCCCCTCCCACACACACTGATGTAATTCCCAGAAAGGTATAAACTGTGGATCATTATGTATACACACTGTGCAAATACTGTGCAAGCAGAGAAGTCTAAACCCATGTTTTGTTCTAGTGCTCAATAAAAGCAAGTTGATTCTTCCACTATTTAACTGTACATTATTTATAACATTGCATTCTAAACCTTATACAAAGCTTATACAGTAGTTTCCATAATCAAACTAAGCATGTTTATACACTCTGTGGTTCTCCAGATACAGTTTTCATGGCACCTTCTTTTCTACAGCACTGAGTACAAAAGACCCCATCCACACAGCACATTAGAATTCTTCAGCTCCGTTCCTGATGCACTCATGCTTCACTAGCAACATCATGTGAAATATCCTTCTACAATCACGCAAAGCTAGATACAGAAATATGGCTGGACTATTAAGGAGGAGACCACAGCACTGACCACATTTGTAAGTGCTCACAAACTGTATGCAACCCATTTCACGTCCCTTTTTATTTATTTTTAAAAGCCTTTTTGATGAGGCAATCATTTTTCCTCACCTGTTGCTACAATCAGGGTGTCTCTTGAAAACATTTATCTATTTAATTTCATGCTGCTCTATGCAGCTGGAAGAATAACCCGCTTCAAACTGGACTGTGGCTTAAGAAGTCCTTGCTTTTTAATTCTTTTTAAAGGTAAAAAAATCAGGCTTCCGATTCCAGTGATTGTCTGTCATTGCCCCTTTTCCTGATA
Organism: Aegotheles bennettii; assembly: GCA_013398125.1. Taxonomy (NCBI): domain Eukaryota; kingdom Metazoa; phylum Chordata; class Aves; order Caprimulgiformes; family Aegothelidae; genus Aegotheles; species Aegotheles bennettii. The sequence goes on along the minus strand of VZRW01013719.1, from coordinate 251,233 downwards.
ACCAAATTCAATAAGCTACCATCTTTCATCCACTTGTAGTTGGCCAACAGCCACATGAACCACTACGCCTCCACTTAACCCTGATCTGAAGGCATCCCTCTTCCCCAGCACCAGTGCCGATTCTGCAAAATTCTGCAGTTGCAGCAGGAGCAGGGAGAAGAAAACCCCCAAAACCAGTAATTTAAGAAAATGTATATTCTGTTTTAGACAGAGTGGTCACTCCACAATGCATACCAGTACATTCGTATCACTGTCATCACCAAGCAATGCTAGTGCTGGTGCTGTGGAAGCTTTCAGCAGTGGCCTCCTCCCATCTGAGCAAAAATACAAAACGCCACCCTCCACTGCTTCTGCTGCATTTTTAGTCACTTGGAGAATCTCCATTAAAATGGGCAATGTGCACTTTGAGTACTCCATAAAACCAAATGTTAGTGCTTGGAGACTGCTCAGCTGCAACTTCTAGGGTCTCCTTTTTGAATTTAAGAATCTGTTGTTGTTTTAGAGGATTCTTAGCTTCTGTTTGATCATTTATGTTCAGTAAGAATCCGTATTGCAGCAGAAGTTGGCTTGGAGTTAAGCACATACCTTTCCCTGCTTGGTTCTATGGGGAACAGTGCCCCAAATTTTCAGAACTTTTTGTGATCAGAATTTTTTGTGATCAACTTCAAAGCATAAATAAACCTGCAGCACAGATCACTGCATGAATAAAACTCTTTAACGGCTTAAAACTCCATCTCCTTTCAGAAAAAAAAAAGTTATTGAAATGAAAGCAAGGACTGATGCTACCTGATTTGCAAAGTTGTTTAAAAAGAAAACAATGGCCTGTGGGCAAAGACCTTAATTAAAAAGTTTCCCCAGTATGATTTGTACCCAAGGTAAGTGAAAGCTCTTTATCCTTTTTTACCCAAAAGGGGTGAGAAAGAAGGCACTGGCTTTGTAATCTCATTTGATGAAACAATTCACTGTAGGCAATAATATGACACTGGTGAAAGAATATGTAATTTAAAGGCAGTTACAGCTTCAGTCTTCCATTCCATGTTCTTGTGTCAGGCTGAAAGACAAGTAGAAACATGAGTTAGCTTGTAGCAAAACACTGTTTGGAAACTCTTTAGACAAATTAGTGGAAGCTCTGACAATAAACACAGCTGAAGTTGCGAGCCAAAAAACAAAGGGGATATATTACTTATTTTGGTTAGGAATCAACACGTCAGAAAAATCATATGGCAAAATCTCAGATTCTAAAGGCAACATGGACTGATCTTCAGATTTACCTGACAAATTAAGATGTGGAAAGCTCTTCTCTCCCAGTTTTGAGCTACTTATGCCATTGACACAATGGCATACTTACCTTTTCAAGTAGGCGTGGACATTGTCATAGCCATGGTACTTGGCCAGATAGACCAGGACACCTGTAGCACATCGACCATCTCGCTGTCTGCAGAAGCTACAGTTGCAGATTCCACGACATGGTGGGCACCTCCAGGTCTAGACAAAAGACAGACAACAAGCCTTTTTAACTGAACTAGAATGCCAGACCCGATTCACATCTGCAACTTAGAAGAGGGCCCTGTTCCACACCAAGTTCTGCAGTGACCATTAGCACTTCAAAAGTTGTCTAAGCCAGTGTAAGAGTACAAATTCTTCAGTAAGGGATTAAACTCTTCTTTGCCTGCCTAGCACATAACCTCAGGCAGCATTCCACTCCTGCACCACTTCCACAGCCCACAACAGCAGCACTTTGTCCACAATACAGCTCCTTTCCATAGGGCATTAAGGACTAATGAAGGCAAAAGAGAACACTATTCTGATGCTCAAATACAAGAATATTTTGGCAGCTACTCTGCTCTCGTAGTTTACTCCTGCAAATGAAACTACAGAAGTAATAACTACAATGAGTTCTACACAATGTAAGCTTCTGTGATTCAGTCCGAGTCAAACCAGGACCACATTATGTACTACAGCATTGTAAGCAGTACCCCTGCTAAAACTCTTCCGCTATGAGTAACCAATGTGCCTCTGGGCTCAAGTTAAGCACAGTAAATAAAATATTTGTAATTCTCTTACCGGATCTAGCAATGCTGTTCTGACGTCCTCCCCATACCTATTGCGGAGGCACGGCCCACAGAATTGGCCCCGTACTCCTATGCAATCAGGGTTACGACAATTTGTTTTGGTGTCTATGGTCTTCTGGCGACACTGATGACAGGTGGATCCCTATAATGGAGGGAAAGTATTTCAGGAAGCAAGACATTAAAGATTGCTTGTTAAATGCTCTATTCCTCTAACTAAAGCGCAATCTCTTTGGCAGCTAGCAGTGCTTATCCTGAAACAGAAAGCCACCTTGTAAGTTTAAACCAAGATTGTTTTAACATTACATCTTCAGTGTCTGCTAATCACTTTCCTGTCCAGGTATCACCTTGGTACTACAGCTGCTCCAAGGTGAAAGCACACTAACTGGCCTAGTAAAGGCCATTCTATAAATTCAGGGAAAGGTAAGAGATGACATTTTAAGATTTCAGGCATACTTCTCCCAAAAATCACATCCTTCCTCTTAGTAAGGAAGTATGGATTTCACAAAGTTGGAATATACTTACCATGGCCCTGTTATATACTTTTTCTCTTGCAGATTCACAAATATTATTCAGCTCTTCCACTGTTATCTCCTCAACCGGACGCACAATGTGTGGAAAAGCCATGGCACCACGGTGACCCCTCCTGGGAGTTCGGGCTTCATGCTGAATAGCAAAGACAATACTTTTAGTATTAGTTTCAGCAAAAATACTACGTGAACTATGTAGGGATCTTCAAGGCAATGCCAAAGTCTCAAATACTCATAATATACCAAACAAGAGATAACAGATCTTCACAAAGATATATGATATGAATGCAGCTTTAGCACCTTCACTTGATCTGTCACCTTTAGGGTGCAGAAATGCTCCTGGATTTTGCTTAATACCTGCTGGAGTGCAAGAGGAAGTGATTTTTCAAGAATAAGGCAGGTAGAAATGGAGAACACATACACTATGCTATTTTCAGTACTTCTTCCCAGGCCACGGCATACTCAATCTCTATCAACTCTGTACGAATTGCTGTTTTCTTGAAGGGATACAAAACCACCTTCATGATCAATCTGCAAGAGAACTAGGACCTCAACATACCTCTAGGTATTCATCAGACATCTTTCTTCTTCTCACTAAGATGTACGGGTCATCATCTTCCTCTTCCGGTAAAGGAGTGGGGGGACCTTCAATCAGGGACCTGGATCTTGTATGAGGCCGAGAACTTCGGTCTGGGTTCCTCCTCAAAGCACTTCTGGGCAATGAGCGTCTTGGAAGTCGCTTTGGTCCCTGGTAAAGTTTAAAAGCCCCTAAATGAAACAGGTGAAGACCTAGACAGCTTCTGTCCCTACTATGAAATCCTCCCCCAGAAGACATGCCTTCCTTCTGTCTTTCCCTCCCCTCCTCCCCATCCCAAATCAGAAAAGACAATGTAAAAACATTTATCTTGGGCGTTCGGCTAGGTGCAGCGAAAGAGTCAAAAGCAGGTTTGTGTCCATGCAGACACATGATACAATAATTGCCCCACGCAGCACCTGAACCCACGTCTATGAGGAATTATGACTTTTAGTGTTGTTCCCATCTTCACAAAGCTTACAGGTAAATTAGCAGTGAATTCATTACACCGCTGATTCACAACCTAGCCTTATATTTAAGGACCTAGTTAGGCCAAAAGTCAGGTTTTTTCCAAGGCTTCAAACTCACAGAATATTCAGGCATCAGCTTCAACGTCTGAGCAGCCCTCCTTATCTCCTGCCTTTGTATAAATACATATTTATACAGCACCTCGTTTAGTTTTATTGGCCTGTGGAGACACCTAACCTTTATGAATTAATCTGTTCTGCTTTATACAGTGGCAAATCAAAAAAGGACTGCACAATGAGGATGCCTGTTTTAGGAAGCAATAAAATTCTCAACTGGACTTTGATTTACATGGTTTATTAAGTTTTTTAATTGAGGGTCCTGTTCTGTAATGTCAGAACATGACCTGCAGAAATCTGAAAGCAAATATATTAAATTTATACTTACATGACTGACAGCTGGCAATGATTTTCTCCCAGCAAAGATACCAGAAACATTTTGCAGTTCAGCCATTAGTTTTGCAAGCTATCCAGGGAAAGAAAAAGGAAGCAGAGCCTTAAAAGAGTGTTTACAATGCTATTACAGACTGTTAGATTAGGGCAATTGGCTAGAAGTACAATTACTTATAGGAAATGCAGTTACTCTTCAACTTTTTATTTTGATGCCTTATTTATATTCCAGTGACTGCAAGTAATTTGAAAATGCTCAGACTTATTATGTTGAAACTCTATTCTTTAGGCTTGCAGCCTATGTATTTTTACTGAACTACTTACTTAGCCTACGGATTTTCACATGCCAGTGGACATAAAGTATCAGATTTAAATATTAGGAATGTAAATTCCTCAATGTATTCATATGATTCCCGTTAGAGTTAAACTGAACAACCAGAGGTCCCCTAAGAGTCAAGGGGGGTTGGGTGGGGAAGAAGAGGGGCCCCCAAGGGAGACATTGAATACTTGCCATTGCCTTGTTTTCCTTTATGTTTAAAGCTCTTTTTTCTAAAAACAGGGCACCCTTTTCTTCAGAGTCAGAGTCTGAATCTGGAGCAGCCACCAGCTTTTCAGGAGGAGGTTCTATCTCACCCTTCTTCCTCTGCGATCTTCGAAGTGGAAACTTCATGGCTACTTTTAGAGGAACACGGCATTTCTGCCTTCTCCGAGCTACCTCACTTCCAGCACTTGCATCATTCTCCTCTGAATCAGATTCCAATTTCTGTTAACAAACCAGAACAGAAGCACATAAATCCAAGTGAGTTACTCTGCAATTAAATACAGTTTGACAATATTTTGTTTGGAGGTGGTTAAAGAGGCTATCTGGCTGAAATCTACACATTTACATCTCCAGTTCCAGTGCTCTAGTACATTCTAGGGGGGGAAGCAGGGATGAAAAAGGGCAGGAGGAAAGGAGGGTGCAGGGGTAAAAAACTCTCAGGGACAGCCACACTGTAATGCCACAACACATCAGAAAAAGGAGCTTGGTTTCAGTTGCAGCAGTCTTAGTTGTCACTTGCAGGTCTAACAGCATGGTTAAATTTATTTATTTAGTTAAAAGCCCCTTTTGCAATAGACTTTTAGGTTTAGACTCAGCAAGACAGTCTTATTTTGGTCATAGGTAACAACAGACTTCCTGCTTCATATGCATAGACCATCAGTCTCAAATGACAATCCTTATTTGCAGTTTTAATTAAACCAGGTATGTGGTTCTGGTTGCCCATTATATGTAGTTACTGATCCCTTTTTCTTACGTATCTATTCCAGCTTTGTCTCCTACTTATTCTCTTTACTGTTGTGTGTTATTTAACTCAGAAACATCCTCTTCCAATCAGAGGTTCTTTTCTATTCATTCCTCAGCATGTTCTGAAGTTACGACAAACCTGGTTTATGCCAAACACAGTACTACTTCCGACTTCCAACAACTGTTGGTCATCTTAAGCAGTAAGACTACTCTTACACTGATGTCAATGAAAAGCAAGAACGCAGATTTCACCACCTATGACTATTCTCTGCTGCTGAAGCAGTACAGCATTTCCTGTTACAATGTCAGAGTGCAGGTCTGACCATGTCAATATACAAAGACATTTTTCTCAGGTTTGCTGGAGTCCATGGGCTAATATAACATTTCATATTGAGGAAATCAGAAATGTTAGAGCCTAACAGAGTAACATCCAGCAAGGACAATTTTAAGAGGTATTATATTTCAAAATCCATATGGCAGATTTGATTCTGAACTTGCAAAGCTCAGGAGCTTGAGAGCTTTTTATGGAAAATGAAACTGTACTTAGACTGTACATTAAATTAAACAAAACAATGCTTCCTTCTGACAACATTTGACTTTCAAGTTGAAGCTGCCATTATTTTTCAGTTAAGAATGTGTAAGATCTTAAATTTAAAACTGCAAACTAAAATCAACTGTCTTACCAACGCGTCTTGAATCTCATTTTCTGAAAAGCCACAGAAGGATTCATCGTCAGAGGCTTCATGAAAAATTTTTGCCAGTTCTTCTTTAATAGCTGACCTAAACTTGTGTTTCTATGAAGAATAAAATATCATTTAACTTTAATCCTTTAAGTTGCACAGAAAATCATTCACATTTACAAGTGCAGTATAAGCAAATAGCTTTATTTAAAAAGAAAAAAAATAGTTAAGGCATTTAACAAGGGGTTTCAGAACAGCAGTTGCAAATTATCAGGCATGTTAGGTTAGGTGACATTTCAAAGGCTAGAATAAATAGCTAATCTGTTTCCAACAATTACCACCCAGAAGCACAAGTGAAGAGTGAAATGAAATTACAGCATGTAGCATAGATTTATGACTACTATACAAAAACATAAGCAAGGCAAGCAGTTTTAATCACGCACAAAACATTTACTAGCTTTATATTTTTGCAAGCTTTACTAGCACTGCACATTCAGTTTTACCTGTCCTTGTACTGTACTTACAGTGTTTGCAAAATTATCAGAACCAAAACTGTCACAGCTATCATCGGAGGATGAGGATGTTTCCATGGGAATCAATTTCGTATTTCGGAATGCTGTCGAGTTTTTCCTTCCTAAACAACATTGACGCTGCAAAAGGACAATGGCAACACTGTTAATAAGAGACCTACTGTAGCACACTAGCTTTTAAGGACATTCTTACATTGAAGTTTAAGAGGCTTGAACATTTTAGAATGTTTATGAGTCTTGAATACAAGTCAGCAGAATTATCATCAGCTTTGAAATAATTCCCAAAGTTGGAAATGGGAATGGTTTCTGCTGTGATACATTTCTGATCTTTGTTACAGCTGAATTTTGTTCAGTGTTTAGAAATACTTCTGTGCACACAGCCTAGTGGAAATACACACAAGAACCATACCCTTCCCCACTCACTACCAACAGTGCTGGAAAAAAGTGCAAATACACAGACAGTCCCTCGAAATCCGCTTGAATGTGCTGATTACTTTTAGTGTGAGGCAAACCCTAACTACACGGTGGCTGTTGAGGAAGGGACAAAGGCGGCTCGCAGCCACACTAGAGAGGGTTAATCAGTAACCAGCCAGGGCGACTCAGAGGCCTCCGTGCTCTCCCCCGCACCGCGGTGCCTTTCCCTGGAGCGGCCCGGCCCGGCCCGGCCCGGCAGCACCCCCAGCCTTGCCCCAGTTTTGCCGGTGCTGATGAGGAACAGGGAAACTTCCCGGCCCAGCCGGAGACCTGCGGCCGCGGCAGGCCGGGCTCCGCCGGCGGGCCCCCAGCCCGGGGCCGGCCAGCACCGTGAGGCCCAGGCCGGGAGCCCCGGGACC